>JANAVB010033219.1:25253576-25512483 GCA_029216955.1 Iris pallida | reverse complement strand
ACACGGATTTTGATTTTTGGTCGAGTCCCATTCCTGGATTGCATCATTCTCTTCGTCCAGAAAAGAACACGCCACGAGTTCATATCCTCCTCGTCTTCTAGTGAGACACCCTTAGGCATAAACAAGTGGCTAATTTTGATTGCATTCGACGTCTTTAGTTGACTCAATAGCTTCAATTGGTTGACGACCATACCATTTTTTTTTTTCAAAACTTCCTATTGACCAACTTCATCTTGGGCATTTGGACTCAATCGACAATAGTCCCTATAGCCTTTGAAAGAGACTCATAAGGACCTCCTTAGTAATAGACATGCCAACAAGATTATTTGTTCTCTGAAAATAATTTGCGGAGTGGCCACAAGTGATTCACAACTTGTGTCATTAGCTAGAGAATCCTTCAGTTCCTGGATATATGGTGTGAGAAAATCTTGTTGGACCACCAACATCGTATGACTTCCACCATTCTTTGATACGATCTCCTCGTCTTGTTCTTCTTCTTCTTCTTATGGATACTCATTACATATATACACCGTAGTTATTATATATGTTCATCATTGTCATCGTAGATAGGCTCATCATAGCCATCGTAGATAGGTTAGGCACATCCTTGTACTTATAATTGTGCTCCATGGTCCAGGGCCAATTGATGAACTATTCCAGTAGGACGCTTTCTTGGTATTCGGGTAGATCCTCCTTAATGCTATCTCAGAACTAAGTCTTGCGACGATTCGGCCCCCTTTGACATCGCTTGTCAAAAGGATTCTCCTCTGATATACGTACCGATAGTTTGAACTGCGGATTTCGATCACGAATACCCGTTAGCTTATGGTAAGTTCTTTCAATCCATCTTCGTAGCTTTTCATTCTCCATGTTTATTCGTGTTTGGAGGCGTCGTCACTTTGAGCATCTCGGGCCCCACGTGCTTCTTGACGGGCCACTTTTGGATTTGCTTGAGCGGAAGCTTTGAACGGAGGCTCTAATACCAAATGATGCAGCCCAATTGTAGGACGGTAGTGGATTTCAGAAAACCGAGAGGAAGAAGAATATATATATTGGAAGAGGGAAGGCACTTGTGGATCTTGCTTGAGTGGATGCTTTGAATGGAGGCACTCATACATATTTGGATGCAGCCCTACTGATAGGAATGTAGTGGATTTGAGAATAACGAGAAGAAGATATATATTGGAAGAGGGAAAGCACACGACACAACAAATAATTCCTTCAAATATTCCACTAAACTTCCTTATTACAATGATATTCATATGCTTATATAATTAAATAAAAAACACATCCTAATTAGCGGAAACTAAAAGAAAAATAACAATTACACCTAATCACTTTCTATTGTATTCAAAACTGAAAAAGATAAAATTAATACTCTACCTAACTTATTCAAAACTAGAAAGGAAAGTATTTAGAGAAGAATGTCAACATATATTGCAATTAATTGCAACATTTGTTGGAGACAATATTCAAATAATTACTTTTCAAAACATCCTATTTTCCAAGCAATATAAAATTTCCATTTATGGTTGTTGCAACCCAAATAGATTTTTGTGCAACCCAACCGGATTTCACACTAGGAACGATTTTGCATGGGTCCTAATCATGGACTGGATCACCATAGTAGTTGTAAGTCTATTGTACATATCCTTTATAATCTCAAAAACTCACAAGAAAGTTTGATTTTAATGCCATTTTAGATAAATGCGTTTGAGGTTTTTTGGTAAATGGATTCTGTTCTGTTTGAGGGTTTCTCCATTTTGCATTATTTTTAGAAAACCCATAATATCCCCTCTTATTTTTTGATAATGTATTTTGCAGTGTCAGTGGATGCTAGGTCATCACCATATACTACACTGTATACTATATATATATATATATATATATATAATCTCATATTACATTTAATGCTTTCTATTGAATGTGTGGTTACAGATGATGTGAATATGTACTGGTACAATCTTCCAGAGCAGAGTGCACCCATACTTTGGAAATTCCTCTCCACTCTTGCAACAGTTCTGAATCCTCTTCTTGTTTTGGGACTGTTTGAACTGCGTGAAGTAGCATAGCTGTTAAAATTAGTTCAATGGGCACAAACAGGCAGTCTATTGGTCCCTTTCTGGACACTTTCAAAATGGAAGGGTTAGGACAATCTTAACCCACAGATACTCTTATCCTCACGAGCATTCAAGACATATTATGACAGCAGTGGTAGTGGGATGCCTTTTCTTCATCTCGTCTGATAACATGCACACCCTTATACAGAAAATGGACAGCAATATTAAATGGTGGTCTATGTATCTCTGCCTTATTGGTTTTTTCTATTTCTTTTCGTCTCCGTTCATTGGGAAGACAATAAGCCAAGTTATTCAAACTTCAGTTTTTGGTATGTTTCTTTTCTTATCAGAAACTTGTCATCCTGTTATTTTGCCGGGAACTTTGCTTTTCACGAACTTTTGTAATTAAAGGAAGAGATTCCAGTGTCCTTGAGAATTGATTGTAATGCAGGTATGTTGCTTGGATTATCATAGCGGCTCTGTACCATCTTCCCAGTTTTCAGTCAATGGGAGTGGATATGAGGATGAGTCTTTCTCTGTTTCTTATAATATTCATCTCATCGATTATTTTTCTTTTGTGTTCCATATTTTATTTGTTGGATTGTGGTATGCCGGAATTGTTTCTCGGGTTGCTGGAAAGCGACCAGAAGTATTTACCATCATCCAGAATTGTGCTGTAAGTGTTTAAGTTGATTTTCTAGATGCATATAGCCCAATTATTTTACTTATTTATTTCCTTTTGCAATTTTCATGATTGAGAGCTTTCTAATATTGCCCGTCTACTATACAGGTCATAAGCATAGCTTGCTGTGTATTTTATAGCCATTGTGGAAATCGTGCTATATTAAGAGATAGATCTTCTGATGGGAGACATATTAGTTGGGATTCCTTTTCATTTTGGAATAGGAACAGTTGGATATTAAAATTTCTCCATTTGCGTGAGTTCAAGGTTCAGGTTTGCTCATCTTGGTTTGCTCCAGTAGGGTCTGCCAGTGATTACCCACTTCTATCAAAGTGGGTTATCTATGGGGAGGTAATGTATCTCTTTCCCTAGTTCACTTCTCATAAACCTTTTACCCCTTATTGGTATGAAACCATCATAATTTCTAATTGTCCAGTTACATTTTTGCTGTTCTAACCAATCACTTTTTCCAGTTAGTCTGCACGCAAGAGTCATGTGCTGGGCCCTCAGATGAAATATCCCCATTATTTCATTATGGGCTACATTTATAGGCCTCTACATTGCTAATTATGTGTGGAGAGATCGTCAGGGTATGTGGTAACAAGCTGAATTTTGGATTAGACCTAAGTACATTATTTTCATCATCCTATCATCATCATCTATCCCTTAGCCCATCTGAATGAGATTGACTATGGAGCACAAAGAAGCTCTACAAAAGAACTGACAGTTTTATGACCACTTTTCAGCTTGACCTTCTGAGTGGGTGCTTATTTCCTAGCAAAGGTAGCTAAGGACAAGAGAGGACCTTGACATGAAACCTAGAAGGCCAGTTGATGCGTAGATAGACAATGTTTTTGCTCATGCAACTTAAGCTCATCCAACCAAGGAACACCCATCAAGGACCCCTAGATTAGAGAAGAGTCTAGAATAAGAGGTTAGATAATGATTTTCTGTAGGGAAATAAATTCATCTCTATGACACATTACGACAAAGAGGGAAAAGTAATGACATTCCCTAAATGTCGAGATTCTTCTAGCATTGAGTTTATCTTGTATTAAGTGATTACTTTGCACAAACCTCATTAGTGGACTTAGTTTTGATCCAGCATATCCCTTAAACCAGTCCTTTTTATACCCAAAATAGTGATATCCAGGCTACAGGAGACCTCAAGGTTGAGCTTGATGACCATAGTAGTATACTACCTCAAAAAATAGACTGAAACTATGCAAAAAGTCCATAATGACATTTCCCTATATATCACCTTAGTTGTCGATATGGTGAACTATAACAACAGCGAAAGAATCTACGCCAAACTTTTGGGGTCCTCTACGCGAATCCTCTTCTTTTGTTAATGGCCATGCCCTCTCTAGATATTTTCAAAGATCCTTATTCCTTAAATTTCTAGCATATGAACTGTAAACTTCTAGTAGCATTCTTCAACTTTCTAAGGATGCTTTACTTTTAATATGGCAGATGGGCTTTAACCCACGCTTCATCACAAGAAGTGCATGAAAAGTTGGAGAAGCACTTACAACCTGATTTCTTGGATATGGTTCCTTGGTATTCAGGGTATGTAGTTCTGTATTTATTAATCTATTCTTAAGAAGAAGGTTTATAACTTTCTGTGTTCTTATCCATTGCTATAATGTATAGGACATCGGCTGACTTGTTCAAAACAGCATTTGATCTCTTAGTATCTGTAACTCTTTTTGTTGGACGATTTGACATGCGTATGATGCAGGTAAGCTTCCGTATTTAATGGTTTGGTTCTGGGATTCTGTTTAGTTTTTTATGTTACATATTTACCAGTAAGAATCATAGTTCTGTCCGGTCTTCGAAGGTCATTGTATTTCTAGTATGCTATCCAACAATTAATTCACTTTCTCCATTTAATCTCAGGCATGCATGTCAGGTGGCGGAGTCACACTATTTGATATACCTTACTCAATTTACTGTGTTAAGCTGTACTGACTGATGTATATATATTTTTTGTTCAGTAAATATATTTTTAGTATATATAATTTCTTATAGTTCAGTTCATGATGAATCTGATAGCTCCCCGTTTTTCTACATGTCACTGTTGTTGTGTTGCTTAAATCTAAAAATTATCTAATGATCTGATTTTTGTTGCCATCCCTTTATCTTCAGTAGTTATTTTTTGTATTGACCGACTTTTTCTTTCTTATCATGCTTGTGCATATTCTTCAATCAGGCTGCAATGAAAAATATTACAGTTGAAGGGGAAAATGGTGATATTTTGTTTGATCATTACAACAACAGAGACGATCTCTGGTTTGATTTCATTGCAGATACTGGTGATGGTGGAAACTCATCATATTCTGTGGCTCGACTGCTGGCCCAACCCACCATTCAGGCCAATTCTAATGGTTCCCTGCAGGTGCTTCCACGGGCTGATTTGCTTCTTATAGGAGGGGACCTTGCGTAAGTTGCCTTTTATTTGATATATAAGTTATACATCCAATCCTGTAACTTCTTGCTTGTCATAAGTAGATTGGCATTTTGAAAAATGAATTCATGTAGCTGACCCAAAAGTTTTGAACAAATATCAAATCATTGTGGATACATCATTGCTCGTCACATGGCATTTTACCATTTTTTCATGACTTCTTAGCTTTTGACATGCAAAATGTTGTATCTTTTGTGCGTTAGTATTCCTGCCACCTTATCATATCATATATTAACACAAGTATCTTATTTTTTCACTTCAACTTTGAAATATAGAAAGTAGTTTTTTTTTTACCTTTTACCTAAGTTGGATTTTGCTTTATTGCTCACCCTCGTTCTCGTTTGAAATTAAAGGCAAGGTTTTATGTTGTGTCTGAAACGGATACTAAGATTGCTAGAAAACTGCTGAATCAACCGAAACTGAGTGATTCAGAAACGTCCAACCACTCGTAGTGATTCGGGAACGGAGTGATTCATGAAACCTAGGTGTTGTTGAACTTTTGCAAATATATCCGTGGAGGATGCCACTTGCTCCATAAATAGAGCCAAAATTTCACCAAGATCATTGTCATATCCTTCTATCTTCTTGGTAAGAGATGGAGTCCAACCCTGGTAGAATTCTTAATCTGCATGCCTTCTTCTAGTTGACCGTGGATAGCGTGATTTCCTTACTAAGAACATAACATAGCCTCGGATGCCAATCTAATCTTGAAAGCACAAGATAGGAAATATTTCTCCCTCCATTTTGATAAATCAAATCTTTTAGTTGTTGACATGAAGTAATGAAACTACAAGACTTGAATTGAATGTTTGCCAACCAAGAATTTTCCCCTTCTCTACTATTGCCCCTTTTATTGCTTTCTTCGACTTTTATTGGCGAAATATACAATTACAAGAGGTAAGTGAGATGGGTAGATTCTAAGGTTCTTCATATATAGTTTTTTACACAACATGAGATTCGACTGGGTAGGATGCTGGAATCTTGTCAAGTCGACACTATTGGATCTCCACAACTCACCCTACTGATGCACATGGTGAGTTAGACAAAGAGTTCACCTAGACAACTTTAAATTAAAGTGGTGGCCCAATTAGAAATCAGAAATGTTTCAATCAGTTTGACCAGTTTCCAAGTCTAGGAGAGTCATCTTCCAATGTGGCAATCTTCCACTATGGTTCTCTAAGGAACTCCTGCAATCAACTGCTTCAGTACACTAGGGGACTGGTCCTGCAATCAACCACTTTGGTTCTCTAGGGAGCTGGCCTGTTACCTAGTCAATCCTATTTGGTCTTTGGCATTTTCATTTTGGATTCATGTCTATCCTCTTGATCAAGGGAGATCAATAATATTTTTACCCTAGGAAAATAACTAATTGGTTCGATTATCTGTGATGCTTGATCTGTGTAATTGGGATGTGGTCCCTTGGTTCTTGATGCAGCATGTAATTTATACCTGATTTGGAATGTAGAAAATATCATCTCAAGCCCTATTTACTTTTTCTCCAGCGATGGTGTAAATAAATTTATATTGATATGACATACCATCTCAGAAGCACCTTTCTTTCATTAGCACTCGGCGGACCCGATGATGCTGGGCCATATTTCATAGGCAATTACTCTCATTCTGTTGATGGACGTTAAGCCTTATTCAAAAGTATTTCCACTAAGCCTCTTTGAATAGCCAATAGTTTACAGCATTTTCTTCTTTCTTTATATATGTAACTTTGCAAAACTTTAGCTTATTCATCAACCCAGTTTTTATATAGAGATAATTTTCATTTCTGCAAAATGACTATATACATGAGATGTCCTGCAAATTAATGGACAATCATTTTTCCCTTGTGAGTCTAGCCAGACACATGTTTTGTTGTTGTTTCACAAGTAGGTCTCCTGGATTATTTAAATCTGCGAAGTAGATTAGCTACGACCTTGGGGAAATCTATTTAGGTTAGGTTCCCAGCCTGATATGATTTACTTTAATCAGTAGATCTGTGTTTGGCGACCTAGATTCAGTTGTGAAATCCAATCCTCCAATATGGCCATCAGTACAATTGTTACTTCTATACTTGTAATATTTCCCCTATTATAATTATATAATAATCATAAAAGGTTATTGATGCCTTGCACAGAAGCATTAGTTCCAGCTCTAAGAAATTTACTTTTTGTTAAGGTTACACCAGAGTTAACCTTCTTGATTCCTGGAGCATCTAGTTGTCAGACAAAGAAATCTTTGGTCAAGTGATGAATTACACTTTTCAAGCATTTTTATAATCCATTAAGGTAGTCAGTATATGGGATGACTATCCGACTGCACTTGCATGGACTTTATATTTCAGTTGTTGAAGAAACATATCCTTCTCTTGTATCAATCATGAAAGGGTGAACTCTTTATTATACTTTGAGCAGCCTATCTACAAATATGTGTCATAAGGACTCTAAATTGTTTATCAAGATGTATTAATTGATTCTGAGGTCCAGCAATTGGATGTGGCTTTTAGGTCATGCACTAACATTACCCATCCAAGGGGGATTTGAAGGGGGACCAGGTGCCCCACCTAAAATTTGGAAAATTTTCTTTTTTCTCCCATATTCTTACCTAACAATGTCCTCGTGGCTCCTAAAATTCTTCAAAGGAATATGGGTGTTACACACACTTCGTGCTTAGTATACCAAAAAAAACAGTTGTTATACAGTCATAAATTTAGTATAGTCTGTACGTACCCATAATTCCTCTATTCACATAATCCATATATTTAGAACCGAAGCAGATCTTTTGTGCCAACTCAAACTGCCCACTAAGCCATGTTTACTACTTAGTTAACCAAAATAATTCTAGAAAAGAAGATAAATCATTCTAACTACCCAAAACCTTTCCAAAATTCCCACCTATCTTTTCTTAAATGGTTTCTTGCCACAATGTCGTCTTCAACTTCTGTTCACTTGAGCCAAGAAATCATCGTTTCTGTAAAAAAGAAGAAGTAAACAATTACTAAATCTCATTGAACAAAGGTGAACTAATTTCACTCTTTCTATGTTCTTATGCTTGCAATCAAAGATGTTCAAGAGAATGGTTCAATACCCATAGATTTATATTGGAGTCTAGGAGTGAGTGTGTGTGTGTGTGTGTATATGTGTATAAGGGACTCTATAGGCAAGTCTAGTGTGAGCTAGACCTAGTTGGGCCGATCACGAACTCTAACGCCCCCCCCCCCCCCCCCCCCCCCCCCCTTCTTCTCAAGCTGAAGCTTATACATAATGCATGCCCATCTTGGTACATAAAACAAAAAAAGGAATATGCTAGAGGCTTGGCGAAAATATCGACATCGGGTTCTCGGAGCGAGTGAAGGGAGTTCACATATGGTTGCCCATAACTACATCACGAATAAAGTACAACTCAAGCTCAATGTGCTTGTTGCTATGGATGATCCGGCTGCTGGCAATAAAGATAATAGCTTGGATGTCAAAGTGCATAGGTTAGGGATCAATTTACTGAACACCGAGATCAATTATTAGAGTTCAAAGCTACATATGTCACAAATTGTACGAGCCATGCTCAATATTTTGCCTCTGCACTCAACAGGGATACAACAATATGCTTCTTGCTTCTCCAAGTAATAAGATTGTTGCGGACATAAGTACATTAGCAAGATATCATCTCCAAGCATAGTCGACATCAGAATAAGATTAAAACTGGATATGACCTGGACGGTGGTAAAAAAGACACTTCCCAGGAGACGTGATATATCTCATGATCTGTAAGGCAACCTTCTAGTGGCACAACTTGGGATTTTGCATGAACTGTTTAACTAAAGCAACAAGCAATGAGATATATGGCCTAGTTATGGTCAAGTAGATAGCTTCCCAACAAGTCGAGAGACTTGACTTATCTTCAAAGCTTCGAGAATTATTTAGCTGCAGTTCAGATTTTGTTCTATAGGAATATTCAGATTCCTGCATTTGATCTATAATATACTTTTTGTTGATAGAGAACTATTCACTTGTTGCGGGCGACTTTGATTCCCAGAAAATAGCAGGGAGATCCTAGATCTTTAGTAACAAAATACTTTTGTAAGTGAGATTTAGCTTTCAATACTTGCAAAATTGTTAATAGATAGTGAATCATCAACATAAACCATCCGAATAACAATCCCATACTTATTATGGATAAACACGGAGTGATATATATATATATATATATATATATATATGAAAGCGTCTGAAACCAATGCCTTTAACAACCTGGTGGAGAGTGAACACCCACCAATAAGCAATAATATCAACAAGGGATATGGTAATCAAATCCGAAGTGCCACGAGATATGAGTGGATCCATCTCCCGCAGTCATGACATGCTTCAAGGCCAGTAACTAGTACCTCTAGATAAGTCATGGAAATAAAAACAATAGAGAGACAAGGAAACTAGCTCTAGGAAGAGCCAAGACGACAAATGATACAAAATTGTCCATAGGATATGGACAAGGAGCATGTTTGCCTTTACGAAGTGCAACCGGGACATCAAATCTGATGAAAGTTGAGTACCTCTAGCAGAGTTTGAAGAATCAACAATAGCCATGTTAGGAGGTACACATAGAAACAAGCATATGTTCATGCGATGTGTATAAACCTGTAATGGTGGCAGAGTGGTAGTGGATGAAATTGAGTGAGATGGTACAACGGAGAAAGGTGTTGCAACAAGGGAAAATAATGGTAGGGGAGCCATAATAGTGCGAGAGGGAAGAGTAGGTGGGGAGTGATCTCTAGAAGTGGAAAAATATGGAATATCAAGAATTTGACATTCGCGGAGATGTATGATCAACATATGATAGGGTCACAATAGTGATTCCCTTTCTAGAACCTAGAATAGCTAAGAAAAATGCATTTGATAGCAAATGGAGATAGCTTGTCAAGATTAGGACTGAAAAGTTGTGGACAAAGTCAACACATCCAAAACCTTGTGTAGTGACCGGATAAAGAGGTGGTGTGGGATAAAGGGGGAGGAATAGGGAATTCAATCACTAATGTTAGAAGAAGCAATTCAGTTAACCAAAAAGCAGCAGTAAGGATATCATTACTCCAGAAGTATTTTGTAACATGCATTTGGACTATAAGAGTACGAGCACTTCCAAGAAGATGTTCTTTTTTTTTTTCCAGCAATGATTTTTGTTGGATAGTATGAGAACAAGACGTTTGGTAAATAATACCATGAGAAGCATAATAAGCATAGAAAGCATGACACGTGTATCCTAAAGCATTATCAGCACCAAAAATATTAATGTCAGCAGCAAACCGTCTTTTGATCTCTTGATAAAAAGTTTTGTACATGCTGCGATCTTAAGATCTACTCTTCAACATATGAATTTAAGTGCGAAGAAAGTGATCATTATTAAATTAATATTGATGCATTATAGTATGATTTATAATGTAGTCATCAGAATAACAATGCTAGACTTTGTATTCCCGATAAATACATAGTGATCCACATGATAGATTATGCCTCAAATTGATGCATGTAACAAGCTAGCTGAACTTCTAAACTAGGTTCGGGGCTACTTGGGTCTGTAGATCTTCTTAAATTTGTAAAGAAAATGTTCCTTTATTTTTTTTCATTGGCTAACCCCTTCTTTGGTGGCGGGTGATGCGAACTATGCGGGAGAACTAGCTAACCTCGTTTTCTTCGACAAAAGGCGGTAAAACGGCTGAAAGCGGCCAAGTGTGAGTCTTGGCTTAGTGGTCTGGGTATGGAGGGTACTTGACTGGGCTGGCCCGACGGGGTAGTAGAGGAACAGTTGGGTGGTGTGTTGCAGGATCAACTCGGAATGGATGGGGTGGTGAAGGAGCAAGTTGGGCGGACTGGAACAACGACAACAATAAGGAGGAGAACAGTGCTACAACAGCAACAATTGGGAGAAGGAAAAGAAGCAGAACATGGAAAGAGGAAATAACAAAAAATGACAAAAAGAGATTAGAAATAAGTAAAAATGAAATATTATTTGGAGAATGAAATAAAGAAAATCCTAGAAAAGATAGTGGGAGAGAATGATGGCTACGAGAATTGGTTCAATAACCTTAATAAGAGACTATACATATGTAAGCAAACCCAAAGTCCAATAAGGCAAGCCCAGTGTGGGCTAGATCCAGTTGCGCCAGTCATTAACACTAATGAATGAAAAATTAAAACAAATATCGCGCAACTAATACATATATGCATCAAAGTTTCCCACTTATCTTATGTTGGGTTTGTGATTGCTTATCATTGATGCTGCTCCTTTATGTTTCTGAAGAGTAGTTCCAAACGTTGTTTGGTAACCACAACTTATCAAAAAAAAACTTTTGAAAAAGTAGTTCAAATTTGGAAAAACTTTTGAGAGCAGTGTTCTAAATGGTGGTCGAGACGGCCGCCTAGGCACTAAGCGGCCACTCTCCGCACCGCTTTTGTCGTTGGCGGTTGAGTAGATGCAAACGGAGGTTTCAGGGCGTAGTCGGATGCGATGCGGCATAGGAAGACACGCCTAGGCGGAGCAATACATGATTAGATGTTTTGGAACGATAGTTATGCAACCATTATGAACCTATGTTTAACTTTTACAATACTGAAACTTCATAAATCTTTGTTCTACAACTTAGTTATGCATAAAACACCGTTAAATATTCATATTATGCAATTTTTTTGGTAAAATAGTAAAAAAAATACCCAAAATATATTAAACGTTTGGCGACGCTAGGGCGGCGCCTGGGCGGCCAGGCGGTAGGCGGACCCTCTCTGCTGCGCACCCGCCTACCGCCATTTATAACCTTGTTTGAGAGTAGACGGGAAGTTGCTTTCAAAAGTTGTTTTTGTTGCTACTTTTTGGAAAGCAACAACCGTAGAGTCCTGGCTTCGCCTGCGTCCATCTATATGCTCAAATGCTTAAGAACACTGCATGCTATATCACTTAGCAATTCATGCCTTGTTGAATCATAGAGCTGAACGGTTTTATGATAATGTAAATGTAGTTAGTAGTACATGCCCACTTCTTGATTCTATACTTACTGATTTCATATTTGTCCTTCGTACACTTGCTTATAGATTTGTGAATTACCTATATATAGCACTTAATCATAGCTTTTCTGAATTGGAACTTGATGGCGCTAGGGATTTGTAATTTGATCTTAATTTACATACCAACTTAATCACTCAGGGGTTTCATTGCTTTGAGTAGTTTGGCTTTTGGCTACCTTGGCATTCTCATAGCCTCTTGTTGTAGGATATCATCCTTGTAGCATTGCTTAGGAAGAATGCTACGGAAGAAAACACTCGCATCTTTTAAATGATACTTCAGGAATTGGCCAACATTCTCGATTAATTGGGGCTTAATTGTTGAGAGTATCAAGAAGTATTTGGGATTTGCTTTACGTAAGTACAACGTTGTGTGTTATGTAATTTGTGGAGTACATTTTTGATTTTGCAGATGACCGGGGATCTTATACTGATATTGGATTATCTATCTACAAAATCTGTTTATCTAAGTGTTGTAAAATCACTTTAGAATTTAACAGCAACTACTGCATTATGCGTCCACTGAAGTCTTTATTGTTTAGCTATGTGATGGACGACTACTTTAGACACGTTGCTCATATCCGATTTCAAGTCCAATTGGAACTGACTTACGCATTGGTTTTTTTAGATCATTAGATGATTTGGTTTATTTATTAGGCCCAATATTTTAATAGGTGCGAGGGGCAGTCAAGGCGCTGGGTTCTGTCCTCTGGACCCTTGGCGCAAGACGTACGACAAGGTGTATGCTTCAGCGAAGCGATGCACACATTTTTAGAATTTTTTATTAATATAGTTTTAAATAAAGAAACTCATATCGTGTCTAGTCAATTCATAATACCATTAAAACAGTAAAAAGTGGAGTACATAAAATCACAAAAAACAACAACTAACAGTTAACAATAATCAAAACTCGGAACAAAATATCACATTTTTAACAATAAGAAATTGACAATCCTAAAATTCATCATCATCCATGTTATCATCTCCATCGCCATTAACAACAACCTTCAATATGAAATCTATTAGTTACAATAAAAAGATTTGTTGTTTGACTTGATACATTATATATATATATATTTCTATTATTAGGATCCGATCAGTGACAACATGTTCAACCATGATCTTTTCGTGTTGACTTGATAAAATTAAAAGTCATGGGAGAAATCTATTGATTAAATATAAATATTAATTAAATTATTATGTAAACACTAAATTACTAAAATTCAGAAAAGATAGAACAAAATAAATACAATAAAAGACTAGTTAAAGAACCTCGTGTGCATCAAAAGTAGGCATGAGGTGCACGAGGCGCTCACATCAAAACTATGTGTAAGGCGCACGAGGTGCAGCCTAGGTGAATGAACTGCACTTCAAAGAAAATGAGGCACAAGGGTGAGCCTCGGATGCGCCTAGGCGTGAACCTCACGGGCTTTTAAAACACTGTTTAGGACTGATTTGGTATATATAGGATTAGGATTGCTTTCTTGATGGCCAATATTTTGTGAGGCCTATACAAGTAAACATAAGGTTTTTAATGAACGAAAAGTTGAGATTTAACTATGTTTGTGGTGTGTTACCTTACAAAACCTAACCCTCTTCAACTCCTTTCCCTATTCCTTACCATTGTTGTCGTTTTTGGGTCCTGCAGCTGAACCACCAGGACATCACAGCCCGCCTATCTGCATGTTGTAGAACCACCAGGAAACCCTCCTGGTTTACTAGAGAATTTTTTTATAATGGTTTGGTCTATGTATTATTAGTATTAAGTATTATGATCGGTTATTTACTAGTTAGAATTAGGAATTCTTTCTAAATAGCCAAGCTCTGTGAGGCCTATATAAAGAATGTAAGTACCAAATTAGTATTGTCGATGACACATCATCAGTTGATTCTTCACAACATTCAATCAAGTCTTGAGCATTGGAAATCGAATTGATCTATGGATCTCAGAGTGTGATTCGGATCTCTCCAAGCGTGCGGATAGATATCGCGACTCTTTGGTAAAACCTGTGCCTTTATTTCTTTAATTCAGTTGGTTATTCTGAGAACTACTAGGTTTATTGTTGGTAGATTATTAGTAATCTTTTTTATTAACTAGACATCTGCAAAGCTCATATTGGTAACTGTGAATCGACCCGTATAGATTTCCCTTTAGGTCTTGTCATGTGTCAAATTGATCTCATAGATTAAGTTAGATTTGTATAATTTAACGTAATGGTACGATGTATGGGGAAGTTATGGATCTGATACAACAAATCCTTGACCAACTACCTACAGCGACTGTTATTGTGAACATGATGAATACTGATGTTCAAGACTCGAGCACTAAGCTAGACAAAGGACTTGGTACAATAGATGCTGGAGATGACAAAAAAAAGAAGACAATTGTAGTTGGGTCGTCTAAGTTTAATGTTAACATTCGTAAGTGCTACTTCTATCAGGGATTTGGTCATTTCTCGTTCGACTGTCTCTCTGAGTTTGAACATATTAAAGACATTTGAGGAAGTGAATTGTGGTAATGAGACTGATGCTTCTGAGAAAGATTTAGCGGCAAACGGCTCACTTTTACACATCTTTAGTTGTCCGCCTGTACTATCTCCACCCATAGAGTCCTACACACCCATAGGTCCCGGTCTAGGGAGTCTACTGCGATTGACATACCACACTGACATGAGTATGTTGAGCCGTTTGCAAGCAACCTATTCACTATTTACATTTTCGGAGTAACCAATTGAATGCAAGAGATAAAGACACAGATTTACCAATGTGCCACGACGTCGATCCACGGTCTCGGACGATCCAAATCTCGCCCATAGATGTCTTTCTTCCATGTTGGGTGTCAACTTATCACTTTGTCCTTGTATGTTTCCTTGATGCACTATTTTGGTGTGAACCTTTCTTATGCTTGTATACCCTTTCAGAGAGGTGTTCCTTCCATCACATACTTAACTGTCTCCTTATCAATTGTTATTCTAACAAAACCACTTATCAGAGTCACCATTTTTGTCATTGAGTGAACAAACAAGTCAGTAGGACTGGATTTTCTCATCCCTATGTTTGCAAAAGAGGGACAGGTGGCACAAAAGGGAAAGAGAAGGATGGGGTTTCTCTTGCTTTTTTTTTTTTCCTCCCATAGCATACCTTCCAGTGGGTGGCCTGCATGATCGGCAGTATTCCCGGATAATCGGGTCTTCTACCTGCATAATGAGGGTTCTCAGCCACATTGATAGTTCTGTGCCCTCATCAGTGCCTGACCTGGAGATGTGGACCACTGAAGGCCCTTAGCTTTGAGTACATCTGCTCAATAGGATTTGAAATCAGACTTATTGAGTTGGATCGGAACAACAAGATTACCTTTCCTGCGTTCTTGTCTTGTACATTGTAATATTCTTTACCGATCTGATACAATAAAACAAAAATATCATGGTTGTAATATTTTCTTAGACAAAAATAGTTGTACTATGCCCCTCTTTGGTGGGTGATGGAACTGAAACCTGGAGTTTTATTCTGATTATCCACTACTTTTCTGTTTTGACATTGTTTTAATAAAAAGGTACCTGAATCCCTTTTTTATATGATATGTGTCCTATCATGGTTATATATGTTGCCTCTTTGAGTTTGTAATAAATAATCTCTATTGTTGCACAGGTACCCTAACCCTTCTGCATATACATATGAGAGACGCTTCTTTTGTCCTTTTGAGTATGCCCTTCAGCCTCCACTCTGGTATAAAGCTGAACATATAGCACTAAACAAGCCAGAGTTACCTTCTGGATTTTCTGAACTTGATCAGTATGATGGTCCTCAGTGTTTCATCATTCCTGGAAACCATGGTTCGTACTTTCTCATATATTATAATCATGTAAATGCTTATAAAGGCTATTGGTATAGCATAGAATTCTTAATTTCTTACCTCCTGCTGAGTGATGTTTGAATTTGATTATGGAGATGTATAGGGATCTTGATTGTGATCAGGTAGTATTTTACTGAAGATTGTTACTTAAATGATTTTTTTTTTATTTCCACAGATTGGTTCGATGGACTTCACACTTTTATTAGGTATATATGTCATAAGAGCTGGCTGGGTGGATGGTTTATGCCTCAGAAGAAGAGTTATTTTGCTTTGCAACTTCCCAAAGGATGGTGGATATTTGGTCTGGATCTGGCTCTACATGGCGACATTGATGTGTACCAATTTAAATTTTTTGCTGAACTTTGTCAATCCAAGGTCTGTTTAGCTTCTACTGGTATACATTTACCCTTACAGTGTGTCAAAGGTCAGACCCATATAGTTTAGTTATGAATAATGAGATGGAGCGTTCAACACCCAGGGATGACTACATCATACCTTCCCTTGATAGCCCCGGAAGAAAGAAGTAAACAAGTATTCCAACAGCAGGATGTCTAGATTTCATCAAGTATTCATCATTTAATTTAGAGAATCCTCCTCTTGCGGATTAAAGTTTCCTTTCATTATTCATCAGTTCATTGAGACGATAACAAGTTATTTTGGTTTCTTCCCTTAAAATAATTTATTTAAGAACAAAGGTATTAGATCTATCAGCTTTCGATATTCCATACCATTTCTACAGGTACTGACTGTTCTAACAAGATTTGAGTACGTTTGTGACTGTCAAGTGGAAATAAAATTGAATGTCGAGATTTCACAAAATCCTAGACCATAGCATGATCATGCTTTGTCCTTGGTATGTACATTGCACTACTATTATACAAGAGTTAATAGGCGCATAGTACTTCCCAGTAATGACTGGTTGACTGCACACAGTATGACAACTTGAAATTGATGCTGCATACCTTTTGCTTCTTTGCAGTCATCCATATTCATATAGGAACACAATTGATCATTTTTCTGTTCAGAGTGCAGCTTTCAGTTGCAAGCATGATGTTTTTGTGAGGAGGTTGCTGGAAGGCATCTGTACCTCAGAAAAGTAACTACACTCCATGCATATGGCTGCTTAGGTGTTATGAACTCTTTAAGCATTTAGTAAAGTAGGAAGCTCTCTGAATGTGATAGATCACATGACTTGAGATTAGTATCCAAAAAGGGTGTAAAAGATCCTTAACATTGACAATTCAACTCTTTAGGACTCGTTTGATACTTCCATACAATAACAACAAAGCAATTATCTAAAACTTAGTGGTTAGCTACTTTATATTTCTCTTCCATTCAGCTCTCTAGTAAGGGTGATCTCTACTTTAATATTAGCCAGTGCCATATCTCTTTTTATAGGCTGGATTCATGTTCATTTGGTCTACCCTTAGTCCTAGCAGCTTCTTTAACTATGATCCTATCACTCCTATTGGACGAAGCAATGGATCTTTGTGGAACATGCCTATACCATCCTACATGATATTCCCTCATATTATCGTCAAAAGCATCCAGCTCTAACGTCCTAATGGACTCATTTTTTTGTATATCTTTGATTTTTGACCACCCACGGTCCCACCCAACTCAATGTTCACATTTCATCCTCTGAAAATATTCATCTCAATCCAACATAAGGATTCTTGTCAGAGAAACCTACAAAGTCTTGCACTGGCTGCAGCATCATAACACATTTTTATTTGGGCTTGGAACCAACAGGGAAATGAGAAGGCATTAGGGTTAATGGTTCAAGATTGAAACCTCCATATTCTGAATTAATACCTGTGTTTTCCTTGGGATGCCATGCTTTTTTCCATTTTTTTGCCCATTGGAGAACTTATAGAATACATGTACTCATGAAAACGGTCAAATGTTATTTAGGTTGGAGAAGATGACAGTGTCATTATTATGACGCATGAACCAAATTGGCTTCTTGATTGGTACTGGAATGAGACTAGTGGGAAAAATGTCTCTTACCTAATACGTGACTACCTGAAGGGGAGATGCAAGCTTCGCATGGCTGGAGATTTACATCATTATATGCGCCACTCTGTTATTCCATCCGACAGGCCTACTTACGTCCAGCACTTGCTTGTCAATGGTTGTGGGGGTGCCTTTCTGCATCCTACTCATGTGTTTCGAAATTTTGAAAAGTTCTATGGATCTTCTTATGAAAACAAAGCTAGTTATCCATCTTATGATGATTCTAGTAGAGTAAGTTTACTCTCAACTTTTTCTTTTACAACCTCAAATAGTTAATATAACTTGCTGCTACTTGCAGTTACTGTCACTTGGCATATTGAAGAACTTAGATATTTACCTTTGATTTCTTATAAATGTAATGCAGTATTTGATATATTTTGAATAAAACCTTATTGTAGATAGCACTTGGTAACATCTTAAAGTTCCGCAAGAAGAACTGGCAGTTTGATATTATTGGTGGTTTCATCTACTTCATATTGGTTTTTTCTTTGTTCCCACAGGTAATTATCTTTCTGCTTTCTCTCTTTATTCTCTTAGAGCTAATCACCAACCTGAAGTTGTTTTCTTCTATTTTCTTATG
Source organism: Iris pallida (assembly GCA_029216955.1). NCBI lineage: Eukaryota > Viridiplantae > Streptophyta > Magnoliopsida > Asparagales > Iridaceae > Iris > Iris pallida. Next base: position 25,493,794 of record JANAVB010033219.1, on the reverse strand, counting down.
TGGGTAATTATTGTAAATGAGACCATTGTAAATGTTTGTCATCCCCCAAACCATTGACAAAGGCTAGTGACAACAATCATCCGCGATCATCTGCAAGGCTTATCACACCACATGTACAGAATATCAATTATAATTCACAATTATTCTACAAACTTCTACAAATATCAAGTAGCTGACAAGATCAATAGTACATCCTCTACATTGTCTAGCATCATTTAGTATATTTTCTCATCAGGTGAACACCCCTTCCTGCTTGCGGGGAAGGAGAAGAAAAGAAATTTGCTCCTCTTCCTTCTTTTAACCATCTGTGAACACCTGTTTGGATTAGGAGAATAGAATGGATATGCGTTTCTCCATTTATATGGTGACTCATCAAGATACGATATACAGTTAACTCACTGATTTCCCTATACTTCTATTAGTATGCTCCAACTGCTAATTTTACCACACCCTAATCTCAAAATTGATTATGTAAGGGTCTCTATGATCGTATAAGTATTAGATGTTCCTATAATGAAGACACCTGCTCTAACATGTAAATTCTTCCTGAAGATTTTTAGATGTGAGCTTATACCTTCTTGCACTGTCACGTTATGTAGTATCCATGTGGTGCTTTCTTATGTTATATTGTTCATTTGTAATTACGATCAACTTATGTTTTTCATATTTGAGAAGAGGCTCACCAGTTTTTTTAAAAGGCCCACGAGGCCGCGCCTAAGGCTCAAGGATCACCTTTGATCCTCGTTTCTATGGGGCGAGCTCATTCATGTAGGACCACGCCTCACACGCCTACTTTTGAGGCGTTCACCTCACACCTACTAGGCGCTCCTGAAGAAAACGAGGCTTGTTAACGTAACTTTCTTTTTTCTTTTTCTTTTATGTATATGTTTTAGTATTTTAGCATTAATATAATTCAACTAATCTTTCTATTGTAAAATAGGTTATCTACCATGACTTTTGATTTTATCGCACCATTGCTTTTGATTTTATCAAGTCAGTCAAGATAAGTCATGGTTGAAAATATAGTCACAAATTGGATCCTAAAGATAGGAACACTATAAAATGTGTCAAGTCAATCAACTAACCTTTCAATTGTAATTAATAAGTTTTGTGTTGGACTTTGGAGAATATAATGATGATAAAGGATACAAGTCAGTTGGTATCAAGATGTTAATATGACAAATGATAATTTTTAGGCTTTTGTGAATTTCCTAGTATTATGAAAGATAGTTTCTTTGAGTTCTGATGATAGTTAACTCTTGGTTGTTATCTTTATGATTTTATGTACTTTAATTTTACATTTTTTTAGGTTATAAATTTATTAGATATAATGAGTTTGTTTCTTTGAATATATATATATATATATATATATATATATATATATATATATATATATATTGGATACAGGTAAATTTTTTTGGAATCGCTCCCACTTGGAATCGAACTCATGACCACTCAGGCCGCATGCATCTCTCTTAACCACTAGGCTAGAGGTCATTTGCTATATATATATATATATATATATATATATATATATATATATATTCTCGAAATGTGCATCTCACTTCGTTGAAGCCCACGTTTCACCATGCACCTCGAACCTTTTTAAACATTGAGCCTCAGTTATGGCCTATGTGGAAGCACTATAACTTTAGGATTAACAATTCTAGGATGGTAATGACTTATTGGTCCTATTCGTGCATATATTATTGGTGACTATATAAACTAAAAACTTAAGGAACACTACATGGCTCAGTATAATGAAATGCCATACAGGATATCTACAAAAATAATGCAACAAACCTAGAAAAATAGCCAATGTATGGAATTGAATCAAGAATAAAACTGGGATTATACATGCGGATTGTGAGATAGGGCCACACGATAAATATGTGCCCTGTCTTGATCTCGGATGATGTTCCACCATTTCGAGCCATCATGTCCATGGTCCAAAGTTCACCACAACTGAACATATAATCTGACTTAAGTAATGAGCGGTGCAGATTGGATGTCACATTTGGTGTAAAGCAAGTGGGGTTAGGGTTTGATGGTCATTTGGTGATGCAGAGAGAAGGAAAGATGGGATTGACAATGGAAAACAACAAAAAAGGGGCTTTTTTTTTAATGTTGGTAAGGCAGAGACGAAGGGAAGGGGTTGATTTATTAGGGGAGAAGGGGGAAATTGCTATTAGGCCTGAGGTTCAAAAGGAGGTGCTAGCTTTGGACTCTAGTCGACCAGGAAAAGTATTTATGAAGGAGGAAATCGAAATAGTAGATAGGTTGGATGCTGGTCGGCCAATCCAAAAGAGGGGATTGCGGTCCTTGGTAGGGGTGAGCAAAACGCGGTTTAAAACCGAAAACCGGCCCGAACCGAACCGAAACTGACATTCGGTTCGGTTTTTACACAACCGGTTCGAAATTCGGTTTTGATTTTATGGAATTTTCGGATTTCAGGTCGGTTCACGGTTTCGGGTTTCAGTGACCGACCCGAACCGAAAACCGGAATTAATACGTTAATTTACTACTTTACCCCTCCACCCATATAAAAGTTCTCCTCTGCCCTAATTTTCTCTCTCATCACTCATCCGTCCAACCTTTCCCCAGCCCGCAGCTTTCCCAGTTCCTTCATGTGTTCCTATTTCCTCTTCCCATGGACCCCAACCTAAGACGATTTCCTTCCTCTTTCCTCTTCCCCAACGAACGAGTCCTCTCCTCTTCGTGTTCTCCAGACTGTTCTCTCCACTCTCCGTTCGTCTTCTCCAGTCTAGTCCCTCTTTGAAGTTGGTATATATTTGATGCATGTTCCTTAACAATTTTATCCTTCTTATCAGTATCATTTCTTAGTAGTATATGTTTGATGTATATTCTTCTTTGCAATTTATGTTCTTAATGAGATGAAATATGTGGGGTTCTCAAGGAAGAGAGATTAAATAAATTTCTTTGTCTAAAAGGGCAGCTTCGTGCTAAATAAATTTATGTTGCAGGATGTTTGTCTACATCTATAATTTGTTCTAAACTACATCTGAAATTTATTTTTTGGACTTGTATCTTGATATTCTTGTTCTGGTTGTTCTGGTAACTGCTAATTGTGTCGTTCGAGGTTTGTAATATAAGAATTTATAATACAATTTTTTTCCATGTGTTATTATTGCTATTAAATTTTTCTTTAAAAGGCCTGGCCCACTAAACCGAACCGAACCGAAAACCGAACCTTTTAATTTCGGTTCGGTTTTTTTCGGTTTTTGTAAAAACGGTTCGGTTTTCGGTTTTTGAATATACGGTTTGTTCGGTTTTTACCTATTCGGTTCGGTTCAACCCCTAGTTCTTGGGGCCCCGTATGGTAGCAAGGAACAAGGGAGAGATAAATTCCCGTGTAGTGACGATGGATATGAGGACTCGGGTATTGTAGAAGCAACACTAGATGACAAGGATGGGGGTTAATGGCTAGAAGAAAGATAAAAAAAATACGGTTAGGGATAAAAGGCCCCACACCAAATAATTAGGGTTCTAGCATCACACCCTTGACCTATGTTGTTACGGGCGACGCCTAGGCGCGCCTAGGCGGCCTAGGCGCGTCCGATTTGAGTACACCGCCTCGACCTGGGGATTTCAAGGCAGGGTTCAGCGGTGGGTGCCTAGGCGCGCCTGGGCGGGCGCCTAGGTCCGCCCAGTGGAAGTCGAAGTCGGGCGCCTAGGCGGTGGGCTTCACAATTCTGCTACTCAAAGTCAATTCACATTGCTTCTCCTTAATTCTGCTACTCAAAGTCAATTCACATTGCTTCACATTGCTTCTCCTTAATGCAAAAGTCTGCTACTAATGTTTACAATTTACATTGCTTCACATTGCTTCACAATTTACATTGCTTCTCCTTCTCCTTAATGCTGCTGCATCTCCTGAAAGGCTGAAACCTGAGATCTGCTACTGCTACTGCTACTGCTGCACACAGGGAAAACAGCAAGAAATTCTGGGCGGACGTCTAGGCGAGGCGGGCATGGTCTCGCCTCGCCTCGCCTAACGCCCAGTACAACATAGCCCTTGACATGACACCAATCTCTTAATAGGAATTTATAAACCCAAACCATCATTCAATAAAGTAAAAGGGTCTGGTTGCATACCTTGGTATAGCCTCTAGTTTTGTCCATCAAGAAAATTGGTCTCCAATTACGAGTACAGTACTCATGTACATGGCTCAACTTATGAAATAAACAACTCCTGGTAAAGTTGCAATCCTAATTAAAACATAGCCCACTCTACCCTACCGTCATCTGAATAAAACCCTAATCTCCAAAATCCTAAATAACCACAACCCTGGATTTAGCAGCCACCATTACCCTTCCTACTCATCATCATCCGTCTCAGAAACCCAACATGGTTCACAATATCGGAATCGGTATCTGACCATTCCTATGAGTATCGAGATCGGCGATATCAGCAATTCAACAGTTTCGGATCGGAGTATCAGATTTTTTAGTATCGGAAAACAAATATTTATTAATAAATTATTTTCATTTTATAAAATATATGTAATATATTTAGGCATAATGTTAAGTATTTTTAGTGTTATTTCTTACTAGTTTTGAAATTGAATGAAATGGTAGTCACCCTTGTCGATTGGATTATGCGATAGATAAGTTTTTTTCTTTTACATGTTTTTACAACCTTACTATGTTTTTACATTCTTGTTTATTGGTTTTTTTTTCGTTCAATTTTTTTTGGCCGAATTAACTAAAAAGAGACCCCCAATGTCGGTATCGGTCAGTATCGGGTATCGATCGGTATCAGATCGGGATATGCTATCGTTATCGGCTGTATCGGATCGGTATTGGCCAATACTGCAAACTATGCCCAAAACGTTTTATCTATAGTTCCCCACTTGATAACAATATGATCTTCACCTAGATTACAAACCCTAACCCAACTAGTCACTTATTCCAAAATGGTGATGGTTCCAGTGTGTCTACTAGGTCCTTAAAGAATATCTTGTATAATTTTAGTATGTGTAGTGTTTAGTATGTGTAATTTTATGTGTAATTTAGTTGTCTGTTGCTTTTGGGAGTGAATATCTTGTTGTTACTTTTATGATATGTAAGCAATTTGAGATGGTATATAGTTGTCTGTTGTTTTCGGGAGTGAATATCTTGTTGTTACTTTTATGATATATAGGCAATTTGAGATGGTATATTTGGATTAATTTTTATCATTGCTTATTATACAAGGTATATAATAAAGTAGCCCTATATGGATATCTGACATTTTAATATATCCCTGACATCTGATATTTTGTAGTCAAATCCCACATGAACTCGACATCCGACATCTACAACCTTGACTACATGTCAGAGCACTGTGTCCACGTACATAATTTAACTTTTGATTTTTTTCCTTGTGCTTTAACTTTATTTAAGTTAAGATGTATAATCAGTTTCTGTATTGTAAATTATGACACAAACAATGGTCTTTACTCAACCAAAGATGTTAGATTTTCTACTCTTGCATACTATCACATAAAACTTTCTATTCAATGAATTTTGTATTTTTAGTATCCCTCATTCATCTTCTTGCCTGGATCATCCAAGTCTTGTGTAAGCTTATATACTCTTTCTCTTAGATCCGTGACTATGTAATTGTGGCAGTGATATACTTGGAATTTCTGTAAACTTCTTTTACTTTTCTGGGTTAAGTATGCCAATTGGGAATATTGAACTTTGGCATCCACCCATATTTCTATTAGAAAGTCATACCATTCATTTCTTTGGTGGTTCTTAAAGACTGTCGAACAGATGAACAAAATTTAGCTTATGGTATGAAAACGTTCTTGACATGGTCTGAGGTACAGTTCTACAAGAATGATTGAGCAGGACAAATAGAGCTAACTGCATCTGGGGCTATTCATTTTTATAATCCGTCTGCTGCTCGACAAAGCTTGAAATGACAAAATAAGGATAGTTTCGGTCACAATTTTATGAGACCTATATCACGTGTTAATGTAAATTCATAATTGGAACTATGATCATGATTATCTTACAGTACATATTGACCATGATCAGGTTGATGTGGATACCTGTAGGTTGTCTTCAGGGCTTAATTGTCATGATAGAATTAGCTCAAATATGATGTGTAATATTTACTCGTGAAATTTTTTGTGTTTTCCCAAGGCTGAAATTATAAAGTCCGTGCTTTGTTGTCATTGTGCAATGTACCTTTTTGACTCTATGCCAGCTAGTACTTTTTAGTTATCTTGAGGAGCATGTGCTTGCTTGCTTGCTTGACTGACTTATAAATTCTGTTTTCAGTGTAATCTTGTTAACATCTTGCATGAGGAGTCATGGTCTGGCCGTCTGACAAGTTTTTTCAGTACAATGTGGAGGGCCTTTATCTACATGTTGGAACATTCATATGTATCATTAGCTGGAATTCTGGCATTTATGATGGCATCGATTTCCTTTGTTCCTTCCAAATTGTCAAGAAAAAAACGAACTATAATTGGGCTCATTCATGTTTTTGCACATTTGACTGCAGCAGTAGTCCTTCTATTGTTATTGGAGTTGGGTATTGAGATCTGTATTCGGAATGGTCTACTAGCAACTTCAGGTGAACAAATTATTTTATTTTATTTATTCTAATGTTATGAATTTGCCATGCAATCTATAATTTTTGACTTGCACACCATCACTGCAGAACAGACTAATAACTTTGTTCATCTTTCCTTGCCATTCCTGTTCTTTCTGGAACGACTTCCAATCAACTAATTTGTGGTGCAATGTATCATAAATACCAGCACACAAATCTAAGAGTACATTAATCTAGTTCAATAGAAAATAATTTTATAGAATACAGAAGTCACTCCAATATGCTATATTGACAAGGGATGAAATTATAATGAATGCAATGAAACCCTAATGATCACTGAAGTAATGGAACTAATAAACGTGAAAGTTTAACAATAGATAATAACAATGATATGCACTAAAACCACATGCAAGATGCAACTTCATGCAAGAGAGAGAGAAGAAAACAACTAAATATCCAAGAATACTTGACTAATAGAAATTTCATCTTAAGCGTACATCTCTGATATAACAAGAAAATCTTGAGTTATACTGCACAAGATCTAAAAGTGCAAAGATCATGTATACGCTTTCCAGTTTGAGCCTTCTTCAAGTTCTTATAATGATCAAGATCAGATACTTTGTAATTGAAGTCGTCTAGATGTTTTTTTTAGATTGCACGAATATGGGGATCAAAATTAGGGAAATTGAGAAATTAAGTTTCTAAGTTGATGGGAAATAGGGTAACGCGGAAATTGGGGATAACGGAGATAGGCTCATTTAATAAGCTTTTGGAAGACTATCGGGCCTGAATATGTTGATGTCAGTTGCAGATTTGGCAACAGTATTTGGGCGTTAAAGGATGGGAGATAGGTGCTATCCAGTATAGGTGGGAAGAGTAATTAATTGATGTTAGGAGAACTTATCTGTAAGTATGGGAGGACAGCAAGAGGCTAGGTTTTCCGGCCATGGAGAAAGAGGGAGAAGGTACAACAGGTAGAGAGGAATCTTTTTTTGGGGGCGGGGGGGGGGGGGGGGGGGGGGGGGGGGGGGTTTTAACAAATGGAGGCACATTGTATATATTGTTAATTGAGAGACTCCAATTAAGGGATGTTTTTATTGAGGTTTGGATACATGTACACAGAATGAGAGCAAAATTCGCAGATCAATATTGGTATCAGTTTTGGATCTTATTAGTATTGGTATCACTGGTTTCTATAGTCTCGGTAGTTTGCTGTATTAGTCAATATTGATGCAGAACCAATACGTATCGGTTGTGGTATGTTCTGATACCGACCGCTACCGGTAGTGACCGATACTGACGTTGGGGGTTCTGTTTTCCGGTCAATTTGAACGAAAAAGTAGAAGAATTGAAAAATAGTGTCAACACAATGGTTCAGTTATGTCATGTATCCTATATACGAAGTTTGTCATGTTAGCAACCTCTTGACACCAAGACAATTGATCTTTATGTCCCCTCTTGGACTGCTACTATATTCTATAGGAATTTCAAATATTTGTCTTAGTTATTTCTGGAGAAAATGTTTGAACTGTTAATGGTCTAAATGCTTATTTAGAGATCTGAAGAAACTTAGCGTACTTCAACCTCTTTAAATTATGTAAGTTTGTGAAGAGAAGTGGCTAAAATCAATGTAGTTTCACTAACGAGTCAATAGTGACAACCACCTGATCGACCATAATAACCTCAACCACTGAGAATTCCATCCTTAAATCCCTCCGTTAAAATGAACTTCACCAAACGTGTGAAATGCCATAAAGGTACCTAAAACTCTCATCTTTTACTTTACAAAGCAGAAGAAATGGGAAAAGGAAACAACAACCTTATTAAAGGTAAAGGCACACCGCGGCGCAAAGGGTTTAAAGGACCGAGGTGTGAGGCTCGAGGCGAAGGCGAGGCTTACATTTGCTCAAAATTAAAAAAAGAAGATATTTAAATATATTATACAAGTGGACATGTCAAAGTTTAATTCAATAATCACAACGATATGAAAATAAAGAACTTGATTTGAGTTGTAGTAAGAAATAGAGGTATGGCTTCACATGTGGAAAGTATAAAAAAATACAGAGAATGATATGTTGTGTTACATAGAGGGTTCTCAATAATGAGCAATAAAGGGTTTGAAAGCAACATCAAATTAAAAAGTAAAAGAAAGCAAGAAGAAGAAAAGAAAGAAAAAACCAAGGAAAAAAGAATAAAACTAAAGTATTAGACGTTCATGAAAGCACCCTGGAGGGGGGTGGGGGGTGGGGTGGGGTGGATGGGTTTAAGGACTAATTAAGTACAATTAATAATGATAATAGACAATTTAAAATATGTGCAAGAAATAAGTCGAGAACATTGACACTCGACGTATCATGGTATCCTCCGTGAGACACTCCAGTCCCGAAAGTCTCTCCGACTTTAATCCACTACTATGAAATAGTTACACTTATGAGATTTGATCCAAAGCTTCCGACTTCTTATGCATGAGCTTTGATTCGAAGGGCTAGCCGACTTCTACACAAACTTTTGATACGAAGGCCTGCAAACTTCAACCTCGTACAAGAAAGATTTGAATTTTCTTACAATAAATTATCTAATTTACAATTCACTTTAAAGCTTAATCTCAAATGGATTGGAAAATGAAAGCACTTGTATATGTGGAGATGTTTGTATATAGTAAGAAATTTGAGGCCCAAAGAAAGTGGAAATAAAAAAATGCCAAAGGGCGTTTATATAACATGAAGCACAATAATGACTACAAACGATTATAAAACTAATCATTACAATATTTGATGTTGAGCATACTACTCACAGACAGTATACAGTCGGTATACCGTCGATATACTGTTTGTGGCAAATTTTTTGTGGCTAGGAAATGTCAAAGCTGCTGGTACAAAATTTTGTTCCATAATATATCGATGTTGTATTGTCTGTATACTGTTTTCATAGTATTTTTTCTTACTTGCTTGGTTTCTGGGTTTGTTTTCATTTGCCGTTATCTTTTGAGTTATAATTAATTCTAGGGTACAATATAAAATAAATATTACACTGGACTTGAAGACTTGATATATTGACTTCTTTAGCTTGTTCATCTTTGATAGAACTTTGACATTTCACAAAAGTAGATCGTCCGAAGCAAACCATATCTGAAAATCTAATCAGCTACACGTCCGAAACCTTGTTCGTGGACCCGGAGATATTGTGATAGTTCAAATAAATCTTCGGACTAATAGTGTCTTTAGCCCATAATGATTTCTTTATTTGCATAAGTTCAACTTTAATTTTGCTTATTGCTTTTCTGCAAAATAAATGTTAGGCAAAAAAAAAACTTAGTAGTAAGGATGATAAGATTAGTGCACACTAGGACTATGCCAAGTTTAAGTATTAGCAATATAGTGATTGCACGATCATTAGCGATTTTATAATACGACACTTAATTGATTAACCATAATAAAATACTCAAATTAATTATTGGTCTAACAGTTAGGCTATGACGTAAATAAATGAAAGAGGGTGAAATCAGAGCATGGAAGAAAAACACAATAAACAGAAGAATTGGATGAGAACCAGGGAACTGGAAAAAGGATTCATATTTCAGAATAAATAGAGAGCATGAAGAAGACTTTAAGAGGGGTTTTTAAAAAAAACTATGTGAGAGTGTTTCAATTTCTCTCTTTGAAATGCATATAACTAACATTTCCAACCGTAAAATAAAACATGTAAAAGGAAATGAAATGTAAAAGTCAATATATGCTTCTTACATGCGTGATGTACGCCTTCAGTGGGCATGAGCCTCACCATGAGGCTCCAAAAGGTATGAAGGGAGCCTCACTTGCAACTATGAACAACGCCCTACATGTTCACCTGTATTATCCCCTTCCACTTTATAAACACAATCATAAACAAATTACTGTGTATGATACTACTTGGTGATGCCTCTTTACCCTATTCTTTGTCTAGAAGTCCTACTAATCCTTGAAGCTGCCTCCTGTTGAATCGATGGTAGAACCAGCCATTTATTGAGATGGCCAAAAAATTTAAACAACTTTCTTCCTTTCTAGAAGTGACATAATATAATAAAATATATAGTAGAATTTAAAAGTTAAAATTTTCGTGAGTTCTTGTATTCTTAAAAATATTGGACAATGCTCTTCTGTTTGCCAATGAGTCATTTAAGAATTCAATCGAAATTATATTGGGGAAAAATGACAAGGCAAACAAAAGTGTGTTATCAAATGGTTACTGAAATAAAGCCATAAATTTGACATAAAGCTTTGGCTAAGATATGACGTAATCTTTAATGTTGTGATGATAGGATGGTTGCTGTTGTCTGCTTCATTGTTGATGTGATAGCAACAAAAGAAAGAGAATAATTGTCTTTTACTTGTGTTTTAAAATGTTAATTAACCTTAATTATATTAAATAATTAGATCTTGAGAGAGAAAAGAGAACTGATAAGATATGAAAATATCTAATTAAATCTTTGATATATTTTATTTTCTTACTAGATATTTAAATAATGGAAAGAGTAATGGAATATAATCTTATCTAATCATCTCTCTAAAAAAATGAAAACAATACTAGGATATCCTATACTCTCTACCAAGGTTCGCAGTATAGATATCGGAATCAGACACTTCCTATAAGTATTGGTATAGGCAGTATCAGCACTATGAGTCATTTTAGATCGGAGTATCGATTTTTTTTGTGTATTGGAAAACAAATAATTATTAACAAATATTAAATAGAAAAATATATTTTATAATTTTAGGCATAATTTTAAGTATTTCGTGTGTTATTTTTTTTTTTTTTACTAATTTTGGAAATAAATGAAATAGTAGCCACCTTTGCCGATTGGATTACATGCGATACATAAGTTTTCTTGTTTTACATGCTTTTATAAAATTACTATGCTTTTACACCATTGCTTATTGGTCTTTTTCATTTAATTTTCATTGTCGAATTGACTGAAAAAAAGACCCTCCAATGTCGGTATCGGTCAGTATTGATGTCAGATCGGGACATGTGAAACCATATAGGTATCGACCTTATCGGATCGGTATCGGTCGATACTGCAAACTATGCTCTCTACAAGATAAAACACAAAGGGAAAACATAAGATTTCTTTATTGATCCTAAGAAAGGAAAGGATAGAAAGGGAAGGAGTTGTTTGTGCTAAAGAAAATAGTGAGAGGGATGGTCTTTTTCTGGGGAGGGGCTAATAGCCCCAAAATGGTTCCACCATTGTGCTTCAATTAGATATAGATGAGAGTGCTGAGTGTAGTATGGAAGAAGAATCCATGATATGCTCTCGAAAGAATGCTTTGTCCCTAGATTATCATTCATAGCACCCAACATAGCCATTACGGTAATGCTCAAGTAACCCTGCTCTCATATTGAACTTTTCATTTGCCTTGACAATAGCTATCTAGTTTAGCCGCTCTCTAGTTGTAAAATCTTCAAAAGCACATCCAAACCTCCGTGTTAACGAACAATGCAAGAATAAATTATCTAAGGTCTCAAACTCTAACTACGCACACAACATCTATCACTAATATTAAGATGTCCCTAGTTTAGATTCGATTTTGTAAGAACATTATTATGCTCACCATGTTCGTTACTATAGGCCCTTAAATGGAGAAAATAGTACATGGCTCTCATTGTAAAGGGTGAGGACTTATACTACTTCCACTTCTCTTATTCCTGACACTCCTACTCAGTAGTAGAATAGGATCTAGTAAGCCGATCAGTACCCTCTCCTCTCTATTGTTGGCTAAGGGTTCGTTGGAATCATGGATTCCACCTCACCCCACCCCTCTCCCACCCCTGCCATAAGTTAATGGCACATCCTCCTCCTCCCAGGCAGCCTCAAGGAGGTAAACCCAGTTAGAGGTGTATCGTAAGCTTCACCACACACAGTGTTGGTCCAGAACAGGGTATCTTCCCAGTACCTATCACATTCTTGATACCTAGATGAAGATATCCCTATCTCTTGCAATTGCTCACCAAAATCAGGATGCATGTCGTCACTTTTCCTTGCAACTCATTACTTTTCCTCCACAACTCGTGACTTTTCTTCCACCACTAGATTAGTAATGTTCTTCACGTCTCTCTTGTATCTTGTTTGTGTAAATTTGTATCATTCTCATATAACCTACACCACCATTGCATAAGCACTCTTTGCTCACATCCCTTGGAATTTTTAACTATAACCCAACAAATCCCCTCTTCTAGAAAACTCCCCGTAAGGGCCTGTTTGACAAATGGGAAGTAGAAAGGAACATAGTGAAGTATAACTAGTTTCCTTTTTTTTTGCTTGTTTCGTATTTCGAGCATAGTTATCAGAAACGGGCAAATATCAACCCGGTCAAGGCTCTAGGTTATATATATATATATGCCTTCTGGCTCTAATAGTCAGTAGGTAGATACAGCGCATCCTGGCTAGGTGTGTTCGATCCCGCAGGAAAACTTATTTCGAAGAAACAACACTAAGAAGTAATAAAGAAATTACTACTTCCATGTTAATTATTATTTGCCTTCTAACTTTAGACTAAACAATCTCTGTGATGTTGCTACCAAACTAAAAGTTCAAAGAGACGGAAGGGTAAAATTTTAGATGCATTACCAAGTAGTACGTACTATTAGTCCATTATTTATTATATTTTTTTAGCTTATACATGCAAATAGAGGGAGGACCATGTCCACATATAGTTGTGGTGGTTGATGCAATGTTTTGACTGTTGGAACAATTTAGTCCTATATCAGATGTGAGCAAAAACTTTGGTTGTTTTTTGCTTACAAATCATGGTTCACAGTATCCGTTTCTGAATTGATATCAGATCCTTCTTATGAGTATCAGAATAAGTGATTGACAGGATCTATGGTTTGGACTATGTTACCTAGACTCGGGTATGAGTTTCGGATACAGGTACATATCCAAGGGTTGGGCCCCTTCAAACTCATAATTGAATGACACACATACTCAAATGATCCAAATTTTGGATACGGGTATGGGGATATGATTAAGGTTTCATAAAAAGACAACATGTAATTATAAACTACTAGTAAACTTTATTGAACTAGTTGAATAAGAGTCCCTAAGGGACCGTCCTTTCAGCTCCCCTATTAATTCCAATCTACTTTACTACCCGTTTCTCAATTGTCACCATGAAGGATCCGATTGTCACCATGGAGGATCAGATATGGATTCCATATCCATAATCCATGTCCTATCGGGTCGGCATGGATACTTCTCCTTAAAGTGGAGAGTCCGGGTACCACAGGTTTTGGACCAACATATCGGCTTTTCTGGTATCGGAGAACAAATAATTATTAAAACTTTAGAAAACATATTTTACACATTTAAGCATAATTTTAAATATTTTCTGTGTTAGGATAAATAAAAATTTTCAATGACATGCTTATCGGTGTTTTTGGTTCAATTTTCTTTGTCGAATTATTGAGAAAAAAACTCCCAACGACGGTATTGGTTAATATTGGTAGCAGTCGGTATCAAATCGGAACTTGCCAAATCGTATCTGTATTAGCTGTATCTTATTGGTATTAGCCGATACTGAAAACTATGTTACAAATACATGGGAGATTCTTAATGTTTTTAATTGCATAGTAAGGTCTTTATGGATAGAGGTCAACTAAACCACTAGCCTTGCTATAAAAGCTGGCTCATCTCTTACAAGTTGAATAATTCTCAACCAGGTCCGGTTTTGTAAAACCTGTTAAAAACCTGGTCGGGTCAAACGGTCTTTGGTAATTTCTATGGCTAAAGGGTCTAATGGGCTAATAGACTGGATTAGCCATCGGGAAACCGTTTTTCTGGTCTAACCGATGGTCCGGTCTTGGTTTGATAACAATGATATGAAGACTAAGCTAGAAAGTTGTAGTACCCACCACCCAAATGAAAACTACTACCCATCTAGTTTTATCTAAAACTGATGGAAAGTCATGGAAACTAATCAGAAGCAATAATGACTCTCTTTTCTTTTTTTAAAATTTCTAGTTGTTTTTAAACCAAACACATTTTTTTACTCATGCTAATTATTTTTACTATGTCACTATTGCAAACAAACAACATTTGCCAAACAAACAACATTTTTAAGTTGTATACTTATTTACCTTAGGTTTCTTATAGTTTCTAGAAACCAATAGAAACTAGTTTCTTACTTTCTAAAACTTTCCATTTGCCAAACAGACCCTAAGGCATCTAATGGTAATCTGAGGTTCTCAGGTTAGCCTCTCGCCACAAGAATATTTCCTAATGCAGTCCCACTCTCTTAACAACCCACTCAAGAACTTAATAAATGGACATGATAACCGGGAGGCTGGATAACATTGGGCCAATAAGAGCACCTCACCCCAATGGATAAATATAGCTCCTTCAATCTTGGAGCTTTTTCTCGAATGTATTAATCAACCCAATCTGCTCTCTTCCTTTGATCCTATCCAGCCTCAAGGGATCACTAAATAAGAGAGGAAATCTATCCACCTTAGAATAGAAGCAGGTTGGGCCCTATCAATGACGTCATATTATAGTCCCAGTGGTAGCATAGCACTATTATGATTGTTCATTTGCGTCCGGATCAGTCTTCATAGACATAGAGACTGAGTTACTGACTTGAGAGTTGTTTTCCCTAATTGTAGTCCCTAATAGGACATTGTCGTCTGTGTCTGTACTGGAGAATGGATGATCCACACCCTATCTAGTTATGTTCACACCTACAGCTAGCCTTCTGCCACCCCTCTTGATGATCCTGCTAAGCCCATCAGTTGCCAGGACGAAAAGAAGGGGTGATGGGATCCCACTGTCCAACTCCTTGGCAACATCTAATTTCTCGACCTTTGTCCTTGTTTAGTTATTTTCTTTTTTCTTGTTACTGCAGGTTGTTTGTGTCTAACTATTACGTTATCTTGGAGATCCTAAATGATTACTAATATGTTTCAGGCTATCATACTCTTTATGAATGGTACCGATCTATGGAAAGTGAACACTTTCCTGATCCAACGGGACTTCGTGCTCGCATGGAACAATGGTCATTTGGACTCTATCCCGCATGCATAAAGTATCTCATGTCTGCTTTTGATATCCCAGAGGTTACAACTGTTCTTGTTATTAATAAATAATTCCCCACTTCTTGTTGCAAGTAATTCCATGGGAGAATTTACTCTGACATACAGGTCATGGCCGTTACCAGAAGTAACATCTGCAAGAATGGGATGGAATCTCTATCTCGTAATGGCGCAATCATCTACTATTGCTCTGTATTCCTGTTCTTTTGGGTCTTCTCAACTCCTGTGGTCTCACTGATATTTGGGAGCTATCTGTACATCTGCATTAACTGGTTTCACGTGCATTTTGATGAGGCATTCTCCTCCCTTCGTATTGCAAACTACAAGGCATTTACTCGCTTCCACATCAGTAGCAATGGTGACCTTGAAGTCTTCACTCTTGCGGTTGACAAGGTAACATCTTTTTAATTGTGTAAGAATTTTAAATTGATAACCTGTCCTGTGGTGCACTGGAAAAGAAATTCTTTATAGATATTTTTTGTTTTCATAGAGATGAATTTGATTCCCTATAAGAAATTGTACATCTTGCCTCTGTGTATAAACTCTTTATAGTCAAGGGGAACTTGGAAGCTACTCCTTGGTTGCATGAGGTTAAATTTTATATCCAAGGTTCACCTACGTGCCAACTGGCCACCGAGGATTTTTGCATGACCTTCTCATGCTCACAACTTGTCTAGGAATTTGCACCAACATGGAGATCAATGAGAGGTTGACAGCCGGTCATAAAAATTATCAAATTCTTATGGAGCTTTCTTATATTCCCAAACCAACCTTACAATGATGATTTTGAGCTGTTTGGATCATTAGAAAAACATGAAGGGATTACTGAAAATTTATTAATGGACTGAAAAATCAATCTTTTCGTTTCTGCTGAAACATAACAGAAAAGGGAAGTTATTATTATTATTTTTTTAACTTGGAATTTACTACTGTTTTGATACGGATGTCATAAGGAGCTTGAGGACACAAGAAGCCCAGACTAGAGCTCAGAAGAAGAATTTCGGTGGAAAAACTGTATTCCATTTGGTGCTGACTAATTGCTCAATACGTCCTGGAAAAACTGGAAGTCCTGTTTAAGCAAACTGGAATTCTGGTTCGAGGCAGCCACCCTATTTTCAGATGGATTTGGGGAGGTTTGGATGAAATTTGGTATTAATTTTCATCTTTATCTTTTATTGCTTTCCTAGTTTGATTAGGTTTACTTGCTTAGGGCTTAAGTTAGTCTTTTATTATTAAAAATTGTGTGTAGATTGGTATTTTCCGTGTTTGAGAATTGAGGTGTCAACCCTTGCAATTTGGGTTGGTTTCAGCGATTGGTGTTTCCGTGTTATGTCAGCTGGTATTAGGCAATATCTTCGTGACAAATGACAGATGAGTGAACAACGTCCGCAACCTCGTGGAAGATGATTACACGATGGAATAATTGTTAATGGAGGGCTCGTTAGGTTCGTTTAGTACGGACAAGGAGCACGATGATCTTGTCATGAGGGGTTGTGATGACGATCGTGACAGTGACATGCCGACTGACTGTCGGTGTTATCATGGTTGGCGCGGTGTCGGTGGACAACTACTATGGCGACTGTGAGAGGAACGACTTTTGCGGTATTTCATGTCAAGGGTCGGTTCGACGACAACTACATTATTTACATGATGATCATAGGAAGAGTCCAAAAAGTAAGATGCATTCGTTGGTATGGTACGAAAATCATACTAACATCAAGACTTATGACTTCATGATTCCTAGCACAAGAACAATCTATTACGAACCCTTTGTACCATCAACGACATAAGATTCAGTAATGAGATTAACAATGACAAGCAAGGAAATATCATCACCCAATAGTTGGTCGAAGATGTTCCTCGTACAACCTTGAGGGAGAAATTGATTAGGGAGCTACATGGGTAATTTGGTGGTATACATGGTTGTGACAAGAGCATGACGACAATATCTGCGAGATATCATTAGCCACAGATGGGGTGAGATATATAAAAGATTTTGCAACGATGTCCAGTTCCGAAAAACATTTGAAGACTTGTCTATGAACTTCATGTTGGGGATGTCGAGGACTTAGTAGGGCTCCAATTCAGTGTTACTGGTGGTTGACCGGTTCTTGAAAATGACATACTGCATATTTTGCACGGGGACTGTGGTTACCTGACGTGTTGCGAGATTGTCCACCTACGACAAGCAGTCCTATGCAGTGTGTTTCGGTAGTTGCAGGCACATCAAGGACATGTATCTATTTGAGATGGTGCAAATTACTACAAAATTTTCCATAGCAACACGATAGGCTCAAAGTTATGATAGTTATCAATGTCAGTGACGACATTATGGTATACTTTCTGAAAGAGGTGATAGCAATTGGTCCTTATGACAAGCTTCAACTGAGGGAATTGGGACCATTCAGAATGCTGAAGAAGAGGAAGTTTAGTTGGAGAAGAAAGCCTCGACGAGTTTTGCGGTGACTAACGATCACAATCTTTATCTAGATTCTAGATGACTACACAAAGAACTCGGGTCAAATTTTCTACAAGAGGGGTCTTACACGGATGTTATCGAAAGCTCGAGGACACGAGGAGCCCAAACTAGAGCACATAATCAGAATTATGGGTTCTGATCAAAATTTTGTCGAAATACAGGTCACACTACCAAAATTTTGTTTTGTGCTTATTGATGTTTTATACGTGCGTTGTGCTGGAAAAATCGGAATTCTGCTTTGCTTAAACTAAATTTTCTCTTATAGGCAGGCAAGCCTAGGGGTGAGCATTATTCAGTTTTAGACCGAAAACCGAATCGAACCGAACTGAATAAGAAAATAATTCGGTTCGGTTTTGAAAATACTAAATTTTTTATTCGGTTTCTGTTTCGGTTTTGGGTTTTTGGTCTAGAACCGAAAATTGAATAAGACTTGTATAATTATGTAAATATCATTAATTCTATGTATATGTCGTAATTAAAATGTGTATATTTTGAAAGCAACAATTCTATTTATGTGTTTTGAAACCCAACTTCATAATTTAACAATTAGCCTAACTTTGGACACAAATACAACAAATGTATGTATACAAATTATAATTTGATATATCATTTAACCACAATTTCAATTTTGGATCCTACCCAATATACAATAGGAATAGTCTAACCGAACAAACAAAATTGTTATTCGGTTCGGTTTTGGTTTTGGATTTTTAGAATTTCGGTTTATTCGGTTTTGACTGTTTTGAACCGGTTAAAACCGAATAAACCGAACGCTCACCCCTAGACAAGCCTATTTTTGGGTGGTTTTGGAAATATATGGATAGGATTTTGAATTTAAATTTCATATTTCTTTTTTCTCTCTCCTAGTTTGATTAGGGCTTAAGTTAGACTTTTATTATAAATAGATTGTATGTAGAAGAGAAGTTATGTTAGTTGAATAATATTGATTTTTTATATTAAAGTATATCTATATTTGATTCTCATGTTTGAGAATTGAGGTGCCAACCCTTATATATTGGGTTGTTGGTTTCAACGATAAGTATTTTCATGTTTCAGGTGGTATCAGAGTATGAACGTATCACGGGGCACATTTGGAACCCATAACAACAACCAATATTTTTCTAATGAAGGGCAGGAGGATGAAGGCTATTTTGTTGTGACCCATTATATTGAAGTCTCTCTGTAGGTAATAGATCTACTTGTCTACCGAGTTGAGCGGATGGCAGACTTTCAGGAACCGCTGAGGAAACCATTTCAAGATTTAGAAATGGTGTGAAAGGTGAACAACGCCTATGACCTCCTATAAGATAAATACACATTTGCATGAGATAATCGTTCACATATGGATCTTATGGTATATCTATTGTTGATTCTCGTGTTTGAGAATTGAGGTACCCATCCTTATATCTTGGGTCATTGGTTTCCAAGATCAGTGTTTCAGGTGATATCAGAGCCTAACTTATCCCGAGGCGTGTTTAGAACAACCGACGACAACTAACATCTTCCTAATAATGGGCATGAGGACGAAGGCCTCTTTGTGGTGACACATAGTGTCAATGTCTCTCTGAATCTACTTGTCCAACAAGTTGAGTAAGTGTAGACTTCCAGGAATCGTCAATTCGAGATCTAGAGATAATGTCACGAGTGTACAACACTTGCAACCTTCCAGAAGATAATTACACATCGACACGAGATAATCGACTACGTAGGGATCGTGTGGGTTCGTTTAGCACGAGCACGATGATCTCGTCTGATGGGGTCGTGATGACGATCGTGTCGGTAATAGGACTACTTGACAATGCTACTGCTATTGGGACGACAATAGAGGACACGATCGTTATGGAGACTATAAGAGGAATGACTTATGACGTTTGCGCCAATGGTCGATTTGACGACAACTACGTTGTCAACGTGGCAGTCATAGGGAAGAGTCCAAAAACGAAGAGACATTCATTGGCGTAGTATGGAAAATCATACTAACATCAAGATTTGATTATTACTCGCTAAATACAATAAGTTCCAAACTCATTGTCGGTTGTACAATCAACAACAAAAGATTTGGTGTTGTGATTGACAACTACAACCAAGAAAATATGAGCAGTCGATAGTTTGTCGAAGAAGCAAAGCTAACGTTGGAGATGGACCTTGATCTGTCCTACATTAGGTGGGATAATAGTGTCAAGCGTTAGGGTGACCAAGCGTTGCATGTTCCCTTATATTGGAGTCTGTAAAGACTACATTTACTGCAACATTGTAGATAGGTCCGACGTTTGGCATCTGTTGCTAGGCATGCCATGACAGTTCGATGTTGGCGCAAGCACGACAGACGCAATAATATGTTTCAGCTGGCGAATTACAACACGAAGTACAAAGTTACGTCTTTGTAGAGAAATACCCAAACCAAATCTTTGCAAAAGGATGGAAATTTTTTCTGTCATTAACGATCTCTACGAAGGAAGCGAAAGTAGACTTCTAGAAGACAATTGAGGTGCATGGTTTGGTAGCGAAGGAAAGCATAGAGAACAAAAAGCCAACGGAGGAAGGAGCGAGTCCAACAGAGGTACAACCGACACTCGACGAGGTTCCAAACATCCTTCTAGAGGAACTTTCGGGAGGGCTACCACCTATGCACGACATCTAGCACTACACTGATATCGTTCCCCATGCATATTTGACAAACTTGCTCCAGTACTGCTTGCGTCCACGGGAGGACGAGATTCTTCTGAGAAGGTGAAGCACTTGATGCTGCAGAACTCGTGTTTGAGTTCTCTACAAGAGAAGAGAAACATCAGTGAGAGCATAAGCCCTTGTGTGGTTCCCGCACCATTGACTTCGAAGAAGGACGACAATTGGTAGATATGTATAGACAACCGTGCGACTAATAAAATCACGATGGGCTACAAGCTTCTAATCCCGCGATTGGATGTCATACTAGATTAGTTAAGTGGGGCCGAAATCTATTTCAAGTTAGATCTTCGAAGTAGCTACCACAAAATACGCACCCGGTCGAGAGACGAGTGGAATACGGTGTTTAAGATGCGGGTTTGAGTATTTGAGTGCTTGGGGTCATGATGTGTGTTTTCCAACACACTCCAATATTGGGAGTACTACTTGTTCACAAATACGGAGTTTCCAACTGAGCGATCGACGCATTTAGTAGGACCTTATTGCTTGCCACGTTCGGCTAGGCGGTGGTTAGGTTGGATTACATCAAGGACCTTATTGCTTGCCACGTTCAGCTAGGCGGTGGTTGGGTTGGATTACATGAAGGAGAACACTTGTTAAGCTTGTTCACAAATATGGAGTTACCAACCGAGTGACCGATGCATTTAGTAGGACCTCTTATTGCTGGCTACGTTCAGCTAGGTGGTGGTCGGGTTGGATTACATCAAGAATCTTTACACATCAGATAAAGAGATTAAAGAGAGAGAAGAGCAATTTCGTCAAAAAGAGTCTGTCAACAACTTCTACATCCATGACGGTTATTTGATGAAGGGGGGTCTACTTTGCATCCCTCGTATAACCTTAAGGGAGAAGCTGTATAGGGAGCTACATCGGGGCAATTTAGTGGCACATATAGGTTGTGACGAGACCATGACGATAATATCCATGAGATATCATAGGCTACAATTGAGGTGAGATGTGGGAAAGTTTGTGCAACGGATGTTATGTGTGAACTGCTAAAGTGAAGGCAGGAAATACTTGTCTTGACACCCTACTTTCGGTCTATAAAACATTTGGGAGGACATGTCTATGAACATTATCTTAAGGTTGTTGAGAACTTAGCGGGGCTCCAATATGGTGTTAGTCTTGGTGGATTGGTTCTCGAAGATGGAATACTTTATACATTGCAGAAGGACGGCAGATGCGACTCATGTGGCGAGGTTGCCTACCTATGATAAGGAGTGCAACGTGTTTGGGCAACTAGAAGTGCAACAACAAAACTCGCTATGCGAGACGGCACAAATTACTATAGAAGATTTCGTACCAACACCATAGACGTAAAGTTATCACCCTCAATGACGACATCATTGTATACTTTCAGAAGAAGATATAGGTTGGTCATTACAGCAAGCTTCAACTGAGAAAATTCAGACGGTTCAAAATGCATAAGAAGAGATTGTAGTTAGGGGAATGAAGCCTCAACAAGTTTTACAGTGATTGGGGATATGGTACTTTATCATATGGCGACAAAAAGAACTTGGTTTTATTTCTCTATAAGAGGGGTGTGACACGGAATTCATCAGGAGCTCGAGGACGAGAGAAGCCCATACTCGAACCGTGTCTAAGTTCTTATCGGAATTTTGCTGATTTTTTTGCCATGCCAAATCGAATTCCAACTTGTACTCATTGGTTGCTTAATACTGTGTTGAAATAATTGGAACTCCGGTTAAAGGCAGCCATGCCTAATTTTGGGTGGATTTGATAAGATTTGGATGGAATTTTGTGTTTAAATTTAATTTTTATTGCTTTTTTACTTTTTGTTTAGGTTTATTTAGTTGGGGCTTAAGTTAGTCTTTTAATATAAATGGATTTCATTTCCTAGTTTGATTAGGTTTATTTAGTTAGGGCATAATTTGGTCTTTATTATAAATAGATTCCATTATAAGGGACTTTATGTTAAGTTGAATAATATTGATTTCCTATTTAATCTTGTGTATATCTCTTGTTAGTTCCGTGTTTGAGAATTGAGTTGCCAGTTCTCATATCTTGGGTCGTCCGTCTTAGCGGCCGGTATATGTATGTTGTCTCATGTTTATTTAGCACATTATCATTGTGACCACCCAAGTCTTTACTATTTGAATTAGGCCAATTATGGACAAAAATTCGAGCAGAGAAGGCTCCAAGAAAGTATTCTTTGAAGTTTTACAATATTAATCAAGCTGACAAGGATTTAATAATATCCTTGGTTTTGTGTTAATTCCTGGATGAGTGAAGTTCAGTTTAGTTCAGTACCGCGTCCCCCAGCGTCAGACATAATATACACACTCCAAAATGCACTAGGTATTGTGTCCATCATGTCTGAATTGTGTTGTGTGGTATTCATGTTTGCGCAACATATGCTATGAGAGAAAGAGGCTTGCCATAAAGGTTTTGCTAGCTAGTTGATAGGTAGGAAAGGTGGTTATATTCTTCACATTGAAGAATCTACATTAAGGTATTTACTCATTGTTTAAGAAAAATGGGGGGAAGGGGGGTTACTGTTGACACATGGAAAACTAAGGAAACCTTAGTTTACAGATACCTCGATTTACGTGTGGGCCCTTTTCAGGGTCTATGACAATGCTATGGATTTCTAAAAGTCAAGGATAGTCTGCAAATTAGTTTGTTAGATCAAAAAATCCACGAAAACGTTATTAGTTACATAATTTGTTTACAAGTCTACCGATTATCCTACGAGCGATACGCTCGTGCAATAATCGAGGCGGGCGAATCGAGAAAACAATGAATCAATTAAGGCAATAATCATGAAAGCCCCGATGCGGGAATACTCCGGTATCAAAATACAAAAATACGCAATACGAGAATACTCAATACAATACTCACCTGCATATCTGTATGAAAAATATTGATATTGAGAAGCAGATATTACAACACTACACTCCGGAAAATTTTCGTTAGCGAAATTTCCTCTAACGTCAAGCATGCAAGAATTAATCAAAAAATACAATCAGAAGTCAACCATGGTGCACCAATAACAATATCAATCAACAGTATCATCACAATAAACCAAGAAAGAGAGAGGGTGGCATAATAAAGAATATACCTCTAGAGCCAAACAAGTGTAGGTATTTTGTTCTGATATCATCTTCCCTTTTCCACGTTGATTTATTTGATGAGCGATGACCCCAATAAATGCTAACTAGATAGATTTTTCGGTTCTTGAGCACCTTCTTTCTCCGATCCAAAATGGATGTGGATTGTCCTCATAAGATAAGTCGATACAAACGACTAACTTTGAATGATTGAGGATTTGGCTCGGATTTGGATTATATCTCCACAACTACGATACATTAAATATCCCATATACCTCACGAAATTAAGGAGGAAGAGTGAGATGATAAGAAACGTATCCAACTCGCTCGTGGATATCGAACATACCAATATACCTCAGGCTAAACTTTCTCCTAACCCCGAATCTGATAACCCCACGAGTAAGATAAAATTTGAAGAAATACATGGTCACCGATGCTGAACTCGAGATGACTTTGGTGTTGATCTGTCCAATGACACTACCGGTCATTTGCTAAATGAAGGCACTCCCTGAGCTGCCTGACCTTCTCAACTGTCATAGTAATCAACTTTTCCCAAGCATCTTTCACTTCCTAACATTGTTTTATGCTAATGATGATTGACAATTTCTTTCAAACAACACCTCAAACGGATCCATCTAGATACTCACTTGATAATTGTTATATGAGAACTCAACCAAGTGGAGGTAATTTTTTCAAGATCCACCAAACTCCAAATTGCACTACAAAAGCATATTCTCCAACGTCTTAAGTATGCGCTATGAGTACCCATCTGTCTGTGGATGATACGTCGTGTTGAACCTCGAAAGGGTGTCCGAACTCTACTGTAGACTGCTAGAAGCGTGACATGAAGCATGCATCATTGTCTAAAATATGTTGACTGGTATCCCGCACTGCTGGACGACCTGCCTCAGTACATGTATGCGAGATACTTTGTAGACTGTCCCACTCTTAAAAGAAGGAAGTGAGCCACCTTTCTGAGCTGATCCACTATCACCAAAATTGCATATTGACCAGATTGGGATCTAGTTAAATTGGATAAAACTTATTGTGATATGCTTCCACTTTCACTCTGGAATGGGTAGTACCCGAAGTAATCCGACTGTCATTTGGTGCTCGACTTTAACCTACTGACATACCAAACACCTCAAAACGAACCTTGATATCTCCCTCTTCAGCACTCACAATTAAAAGTGCTGCATGACGTTCTGGTACATCTTTGTACCCCCGGATGAACCAAGTACTAAGAACTGTGAGTCTCTGTCATAATCTCCTCCTAGATATCTTTACTCCACACACATAGACTCACCCGAGTGTCATATCCTTATGAATTTGCAAGTTATTCCTGAGACCAAACTCACACTTTGTCCTGAGCTTTTTAAAGCTTAGTTTATCCTGACTGTGTTTTGATCCTTTCGACCGACATGGAACTCACATTTTGTCTGAGCTTCTAAAGCACGGGGATCTCCTGAGTTTGCTGCTCTGATCATCTCGTTTCACGTAGATTGGATCTGAAGACTTACCAAACACTTGTTTCTTGCTAAAAAATAACGTTTATGCCTATCTTCTTGAAAATTCTTGTAGATCTGCCATTGTGTTGTTAGGAAGAGATACCTAAGAGTGATAGTTTTAGGTATTTAGGATCAATCATTCATCATGATGGAGAGAAATAATGATGAAGGATATTATGTATAAATTAAAACATTTAAAACATAATTATTGAAATGGACAAAATACTTGTGGAGTACTTTGGAGTTGGATTTGAAGTTGAAGCAAGAACTCTATAAGACCAGCCATGAGTTATGGATTAGTGTTGAACAGTTAAGAAACATTTTCAGAAAATTAGCATCGAAATGAAAATGCTAAGATGGATGAGTGACACTACTCTAAAAGATATGGTACGAAATGAGTATTGATGGAAAGTTAGAGGTGGTGTTGGTTGATGACAAGATGAAAGAAAATCGTCTTAGGTGTGTTTAGAACATGTGTAATACATACCAATAGATGTTCATGTAAGAAGTGATAAGATAGTAGTTAAAGACATCCCTAGAGCTAAAAAGAACATGGATTAAATTTTTAAAGGATATGATTTTGTTAGTGTTACAAAGGATGTGGCCCTTAAGAGAATTGAATGAAAGAAAATGATTCAAACAACTGATCCCAAAAATTCGGAATAAAAGCTTTGTTTTTTGTTGTTGTACTCATTGACTGGCCAATATAATCTAACTGTTGAAGTTGGGAAACTAATTTCAATGCAAAACAAATAAAATTTGTTTGAACAAGGGCCAGTTTTACCGCACCACGTGGGTTAATACTGAGGTTCTATTTGGTTTACAAGGTTTTACAAGTTTGATAACTTTTCTTTTGGCATGACACTAGTACAACAAATTCTCCGAAAGCCAGCATGCATTTGTGTTATTATATTAATCGATTGAACCTGTCGATAATTTTTTCTTTTCCCAAATATTACGCAGGTTCCGAAGGAATGGAAATTGGATCCTGAATGGGAAGCCGAAACAAAGCAGCAGAAGCAGCCGAGCCATCTCAGCAGGTTTCCAAGCAAGTGGAAGGCTGCTGCTGCTTCTTCTGATCCCATCAATACTGTGAGGATAGTCGATCATTTTGTTATTCACCACACTCCTTCAGATGGAGCAAGCAGTTGATTGTACAACTTAGGAGCTGATCTGTATATATTGTTTGTTTTAGCCAACGTATCATTCAGAAAAAATGCAGTGAAAGAATGTTCAAAGAAAGTTTTTTTTTAGTTTTTCCCCCTAGATTTCAGCTAGTCAATTGTTCAAGTACAAGTCGCTGTAATGTGGCACAATTTGTTCTCTACCTGAGAAAACTAAGTCCAGAGTTCTTAGGCTTTTTGGGACTATTGACTTCTTCTACTACTTATTTCGAGCATTCTGTCTCGAAAGACGAGCAAGCCTAATTCTTTTTGTCGCCCTTTTGACTTTTTGAAATTCTTGTAAATCTGGAAAGTCAATGTTGCATATTGTCTATTCCGCAAATTTGTGGTTAATAGGTCTCAAAATCAGGTTTCCACTTTCCATTGAAAAGGGAGTACAGTACCCACCAGTACCGTTACTTCAATTCTCCGAGGAACTGAGATCTTGGACTCTTGAGCTCTGTTTGATTGATAGGAAGGCCTTCCTAATGCACCTGCACATTGGACCCAGCAGATGACATGGGGGCCCCAATTTCGTGCACGGCGCCCACTAGTATGCACTGCATCCAATGTCGAATCATTTCTTCGACTTAGTTCACTGGGTGTGTTTGATTGCAAGGTGGAAAGTAAATTAATTTCTATATCCACCTATTTTTAAGGGATATGATTTTTATGTTTTGTGGATAAATTGTTTATCCGGGTATTTGTGATTTTCAACAATAATTTTTTATAACCTAAACAAACATGGAAATAGATTTCCCATTCCCAATTTTTCCAAAAATAATAAATAATTACCGTGTACCAAACGCCCTCAAGGGTGTAGTTGATATTAAGTCAAGTTCACAATCACTAGCTCCTTCCTCAACTATATGTTGGTTTCTTCGGGTTTAGACCCTTTAGTCATCCCTCGAGTCATTTGACCCCCTATCCAAGTGCAAGTTCCAAGACTCACATTGATGATCAAAGTGTCCAATACCTCGACATTTGTAGCACTTGGTTCCCTTTTCCTCTCCCATAAAGATTTTTCTCTTTTCTTGTCGCTAGTTGTACGTGGCCTAGTTCGTTGTTCATATTGTTGTTTAGGTGATCCTTTTGTTGGTAAGACTTATTGAAGTTGAAGTCCTTTTAATATTGCTCAAATTTGAGAGCTATTTGATAGGCATCTTCTACAGTAATCTCCCTCAAAGGTTCAATTTCACACCTAAAATTGTATGTAAATCCATATCAAAATCGTGAAAGCATGACTCGAGGATCTTCGATGATCTCACAACAAGACATCAATTTGTCAAACCTAGTCATATACTGACAAGCTATCCTGACAAAATGGTGCCATATATAAGTTGGTCTCTATAGGATTTTAGGAGGTATTTTTTATGAATGATCTCTTTTATTTCAATCCACGTGCCTAGGGACTTGTCCTAAGCTTTCTTTAACGTTCTCAATAGAATACCAATATATCTTAGCAGAACTAGTGAGTTTCATTTTGGCAAATCAGATGTCTCTCTCGTCACATGTCATAACATTCAGAATAATCGTCCATGTTAGACAACAATAACTAAAGGCCTTGGGTCATAGCGACCGTCAAAGGATG
Source organism: Iris pallida (assembly GCA_029216955.1). Lineage (NCBI taxonomy): Eukaryota > Viridiplantae > Streptophyta > Magnoliopsida > Asparagales > Iridaceae > Iris > Iris pallida. The sequence continues at coordinate 25,465,660 of JANAVB010033219.1, read as the reverse complement.
GGACCTCTACCTTTACTTCTTAGACGTCAAAATCTATAGGTTCGATCTCTTGAACAATACTTCTCATCGGAATCGTCGTGAGTATCATGGAGAATCCTAGCTCTAAGTTCCTGGTTCACAGATGGAGCCGGATTAGAGGGGTTATGCCTCTCGGTGGGGTGTAAGACATTTTTAGGATCCTTCTTAAAATGTTGTGCTATATGTGCATTTGGTCTAGTGACGGTTGTACCATTTCCAAATGAGATCGTTTTTGTATGACTGTTTGGTGGGGTTATTCAAGGGCATGTATCACTTTTATTTGGTTGACCCTAGCACTCAAAGTTTCTATCCTAACATCAAGTGCATTACACCTATGATTTAATTTAGTTATTATTTGCTTTCTAGAGTCATTTATCGATTAGCCCTATTAGAATATGTCATAAATGACGATAATTTGTTAAATAAATCAAGATCTTCCACGTTTGAACCTAAAATTCTTCCGTTACGTAAATACATAAACAAGCCTAAACCTAGACTCTGATACCAAATCTGACACGAAACGGGATTTTAAGTTCAACAAATCCAATTTTACAATTAGGGTTTATCGAATATTTAACTAATGCACAAGTTCTTTGTAATGATTAAATAGAAAATGATGAAAGAAGACCTAGTTATCGTTATTGATTTTGAAATTAACTTGCATGACTAACTCAAAAGAACGTGAATCAGCCACAAGCCTTCCATAAAGTTACAAACTTCGACTACGAGGGAGAGGCAATCAACACGTGCTTGAACTCCTCAAGATATGGTACACAACTCATTCTTGAAAAAGAAAATCGCACGTGCGAACACGAAAACGACATACTTGATTCAGATTTGACTTCAGTTACGAAGGAGTTCAATGTCATTGACTTTGATTTCAAAGGAAGTGAATGACAGTTCGACGTCAATTGCTTGGCTTCAGTTAAAGAAGATTGCTTGAATGGTCCTCTAAGCAAGTCAGCAGATCCTACGTCGACAAAAAAAGTAAAATTGAAGATAAGAAGACTCGCTCAATTCATTTGTTTCACAACTAGAATTTAATGACTTTTATTATATTCATCATATGATCCTTCTACAACTTTTTTCACTCCTTTTATAGCCATACAACTTAACCATAAAAAAACACAAAATAATTCAAAGGATAAACAAATAATCCTAAGATAAACTTCTCATCTAAAGTAACCTGAAAATAACAAATAGCAAAAAAAGAAGATAAACACCTAGATAAAATCCCTAACCAAAGTTAGTTACAGGAGTTAGAAGATTCCTTCAAAGGAAATATATCTCCATTTCTATATCTTACATAGATTTTGCTAGTTGATTAATCCAAAACTCAGGCTCGTCTGTCTGATCCACATCACTCAACCTGCGAAATGACAAGAGTAAAATAACATCAAGATTCCATCTACGCTACTAAATGCCGTGTCTTCTATATCCAAACACAAACACGCAAACATGTACACAAAGGCTATATATATTTCTTAGTGCAAATAATTTTTACATCTTCAAATAAACAACAAATTGCAATATTTTCACACATAAATTCACAACACCGCCTAAACAAGCACAACCACAGCCCATCCCTCACGTTTCTAACTGCACCGAGATAAAATGGACCTCTGGTTCTGTTTACAATTTATTTAGAAAATACAAGACAACCCACAGCATAATACAGAACACCACCCTTCCGGATGACGTTATTTATTACAAACCAATATAACTTCAAACACCAGCAACAGTTGAAACCGCACGCGCCACACCTCTACAGTGCTTAAAAACCCGGCAATTCTTGAACTACTATTTGTTCCAGAGTGGGCTATGTACAAGGTGTATTTCTGTTGTCTCGTCGACCTGCCAGACAGACCATGCAGAATGAAGTCAGGAAAAAAAAAAATGGAAGCTATTTAAACTGGTCATGTAAGAATCTTAAGAGTAATATACATCAATTGGCGCCGAGAAAAACTTCTTAATAGCCAAATGGTCATCATAACATAAGGACATGCCAAGCCTGATTAAAACCTAATTGTGCTTGTTAGTGTGAAAGGTTGATAGAACCACAGTAGGCTGGTTGCCACAGAATGGTTTAATGACTTTGATGAGCCCACTAAGTCGTTAGTGAGGCTTGATAGTAGTCTATGAACCACTTGTTTCCAAATAAGCACAAGGCAAAAGAAGGTAAGATCTTTCTTAGTTGAGGTTAGTCAATTGTCATAATCACACAGGATTCTTCCTTTCCTATCCTCTTCTCCCTTTTGACACGGGGAAGGGACCAGAGAGAAAATGTGATTAAGTATGAAAATTAAGAATTTAGGAATTTGAGAAAAAATGGATATGAATGCTTTTAAAGAAGGCTGTGTTTGATTGGGCTTTTTTTTCCATGGAAAATATTTCCATCACAAATTTTCCACCAATTATAGTGTTTGATAGCTTATATTTTCCATGGAATTATTTTCCAAAAAATATCATTTTTCATATTTTCTTCTAAAATGATGGAAAATAAAACTTGTCCAACCCATAAGAAAATATCATTTTCCATGGAAAATAACCATTTTCCATGGAAAATAATGACAATCAAACACCCAAATTAAGTTTTTCATGCAAAATTTTTAAATTTTCATGGAATTTTTTTCCTAGGAAAATAATTCCATGGAATTAATTTCTTTTCAACCTATTTTCCACCTTGCAATCAAACACACCCGAAGTGAACAAGCAATTAGTATAAATCTATGACAAATAATTTTAATAGAAATACAAAAACAATAATTATGAATACCCTATTTTGAAATGGTGCATGGGTGGCATCGGATCTTGATGCTGGACTTTTGTACTGGAGACCCAATTCGTGTCAACTTCGGATGCGGAGGAGGCAGAGAAGAAGACAAGACAAAGAGAGATCCACTTTAGGATTCTGGCTTCGCATCGTACAAACTCAAAAAAATAATTTCTTATTATTCAATTCTTTGATGAGTAACTTCTGAACTTCTATATTATTTATAGATTATAAAGCAATCAAAAAAGATAAAAAGAAATCTCTAAATACTTATGTATAAAATAAGTCAAATTCCTAACCAACTAAAAGAGAGAAAATACTCTTGAAAATTTCAAAAAGATGACCTAAGATCCAAACTTGTTTTCCATCATTCTCTCCGGCTACGAAAAAATTCAACTCCTAATGGATCATAAGTGTGGAATTCTAGAATTATGCTCTTGGTAATGCCCTCCAAATCGGCCATGGCGAAGGTCTCTGCTTCAGTAGTGTAGTCAACAAAAATACTTCTGGAAAGATGACAAAACTCCATATTGGTAGTAGAGGTTGTAGGAGTGGAAGAAGCGGAATGCTTGCTAGGCAAATACTATCAAGTACCTCTATAAATAGTAGTTGTCTCAGTGCGTCCAAAGAAGCAAAATGCTCGTCCCTACAATCAATTATTTCCTGTAAACTAGCCAAAACAACTGGGAGGGCATTACCAGTGCTTGCTAGGCAAATACTATCAAGTACCTCTATATATATAATAATAAAAATTAATTCGGCCGCCTAGGCGGCTCTTTGGCGTACCGAACCCGCCTAGCAAAATTTATAACATTGTAGAAATGTGTGGGTTGCGTTGGATCTCGATGATGAGACTTTTATACTCGAGACCCAATTCTTGCCGACATCGAAGACGGAGGAGACGAAGAAGAAGGCAAGACAAGAGAGATCCACTTTAGAATTTTGGCTTCATACCATTCAAACTTGTCACGACCCGATCCCAAAGTAATGGGTCTAGTCGGATCATGTCCAGCCTGCACCGTTGTGAGACGGCGGCAGTAAGCTGTATCAAGCAGTGAAACGCAACATGCAGAAACATCTAACGGAAATAAAACATTTTTATTAAACTGAAACTGGTCTGAAATGGAAATAAAACAACACAATTCATTTTATTACAACTGTTCTGAAAAGGAAGAAAAGGAAAAGTACTAAGCCAACACTCTAGGGTTCTGGGGTTCCTGGTTCAGCCTCTGTGGGACCCAAGTCTTGTCCCGTAGAAAGTGCAATAAGGCAGCTCCTCTTCGTCGCTGTCACCTAAAAATTGTTGGGTCTCCAGTCAGGAGTGAACAAGAAACATATTTCCTCCACATCTAGCATTTCTAAATTAATAATAAATAAAAAATGCGAGACAGTTTAAGAAACAATATATTTTTGTATTTAATAGTAAAAAGAGACCGGCAAGCAAGATGATGTCAATTTCCAGCATGATGCAATACTAAGCTAGTGTTTTGAGTATATAACAGGGCCTGTGACCGGCTGGTGAGGCAATATGTATACTAACATTTTTGGCCAAAACGAATAGTATACGGTACGGCTCAACCCCCTGTGTGGTAGCGATTAGCGCGAGGCAATAAACGATCGATATTTGGCTTTGGTCACAGACGTTATACTACTCCCCCAATCAATCCCCAAGCAATAAGTCAATGAGTCAATAAGTCAATATAGCAATCCAGCAATCCGTCAATCGATGTGGAGTCCGAGAGGGAACCACGGTGAATCAGTGTCACTATACTACACGTAATCAACTGATGCATACATTTAATTATTAAAATAAAGACACAGACAAGGAGTAGATATGAAACTTGCCTTGGATAACTCCTTGGCATGGAACGCGACGAGCAGCAAGTAACCGCTAGGATTTAAGGTCCCGAACCTACAGATCGTAGTGTATCAGATTTAGTAACCAGAACTACGCTCTAATTCTAAGGTGCAATACTAGACTAAGTCAGGCAGGTTGGTGATCCTAATTGGAAACCACTTTGTACATAAAAATATATTTTGTTACTAAAAGTTAACATATAACCGTTTCAATAAAATATAGATTTTATCGTAAATATTAATTAATAGGGAAAATACTTAAAAATGAATTTCTCGAAATTAGTAATTTTCGTAAGAAAATAGTTTTTATTTAAATAACATTTTAAAATAGAATTTACTTAATCAGAATGATTTTCATAAAATATATCTTTTAGACATTTCATAAATTATGTAGAAAATCACCTTTAAACATAGATAATAATAAATGCGCAAAAATACGTTTTCTTACCAAAATATTGGTTTAAAGTTAATATAAAAGATTTTCGGATTTTAATATTAAATACTATTACCAAAATAAGCTTTTTAAAATAAATATTAGTTTTTATTATATTAATTCTCCTTATAAAACCTTCTTGATTAGAAATCATCTTTAAAAGGAAAACATTTTTATATATATATCATATATATAATCATTTAACGAAATCTAATTTTTTTTATACCATTTACTTAACCAAACTTTTATTTAAAGATAATACTTTTTAATGAATATTTATTTACTACTATTTTGTAAACAAACTAAATCATTATTTGGTTTAACACTCTACGACTTAACATTACAAATTAAATGATAATCCTAACTACATATTTAAACAATTAAAAATCATTAAAACCATATCTAAATTATTAAGGTTAATCCATAAATCAATTAATACCAATAAAGTATATTTGAAGTTTCCTAAAACGATTATTATTACAACATTTACTAATTACATCACAGAAACTAAAATAAATCAACCACAAAATCCAATTAATTTCTACAGAACCTATTTCTAGGCCTGGATGGTGTATGGGCAGAAGATCACAAACAGAAAGCGGAAAATGAAGGGATTACCCAAAGTTGCACGAAGGAGTACCGAGGGGAGGCCTCGGACTCGGAACAACGCCGGGAACGACGAGCACGGACACGTGCGCGCACACGGACGGACACGTGGACGAAGGTGCGCGGAACCGGGGCACGCGCGGGGATGGCGGACGACGACGGGCGGCCGTCGGTTGCTCGGAAATGGGGGAAGTGGGGTCTGGATTCGGAGAGGACGACGAGACGAACGCGACGGTGGTCTCGGATTTTGATTTGGTGGAGGGAGGAGGAAGTTATGGATTTATTTGTGAAGGTTTTGGGTGAGAGAGAAAAGCTTCTGTGATGTTTCTGATCTTTCTGAGAGTTTGTACGTGAAGGAAGAAGAAAGGACGTGGTGGTCCGCGGGATGAGGGGATCTGAGAGAGAACCGGATGAGTAGAGGAATGGGCAAGTTAAGTGGGTTGGGCTTGGGTAGCTAAGTTATTGGGCTAAAACAATAAAGGCTCACAAAACAAATATGAAGCATGCAAATTAAATAATATAAATCATGGACTTCACAACCTTCCCTCCTTAGAAAATTTCGTCCTCGAAATTTCAAAGATAAGGGCCGGGATACAATCAAAATTACCTAGTCTTGATAAACAAATGAGGTCTCGTGAAACAGAAAAGTAAAGAAAGAAACAAACGTCAACAGTTTATTGAGAAGGCATAAATAATGGAATCTTCTGAGATGAGGGATTAAAAATTCCAAATCAAATTGGAATGGGGTATAAGAGTTTGTGACTCAGGAAAAATTAACAAGTTGTATGATAGTAGGATATCGAGGGTGATTTAGAATGATATAGCTATGATAGGAATGTAATCAGACAAGATATTTTTATTGAGGACTGAGTGATGATCAAAGGGGATAGAAAGAATATCGTATTACTATTTCAACGGTCAGAAGATAGGATGTGCAGGAAAAATGACTTACCAGATAACTATCTTATTAATACCCATGCAAAAACCAGTCTCTAACTCGCTAAACTAGCTGAACTTCCAGTATCTACAGAAAACTAAGGCAGCTGCCAAGGTATTAAAACTAAATCTATTTGGAATCATAAATCATCTAAATCCAGTTTCCATCCGTCGTTGTATGTAACTCGTATGCCAAATGTATTTCAAATTTCAAGTATTTCTCTCGATCAAATCATTTTACAAACATCAATTTTCAATTGTCAGTCATTCTTCCAAAACTGACTACATCAAAGTCACAATCTTCACTTGTCATAGTAAATCCTTAGAAAACTCTTTAAAGTTGACCCATGATCCATATTCAAGAATTTCCAATTCTTGAAATCAATTGACCAATATAATCACTAATCAAATTTTAATCTTTAACCATGCACCTAACAATCGTTCTCATCCAAACACATTAGCAAAAATATCACAAAATCTCAATCATTCTTACCATAACTAATATGAGTCTCCAATGTCTGGTAGAAATTACAAACCCAATTGCTCCTTTCCAAAGTTGCATGCCAATGGTCTTATCTCAATTCCTCACTGCTTATTCCTTCTCTAGAACCTATCATTCCATTGTTTGTGATATTTCTTCCATGGTTATATCCGTCCCTTCTGGGTACAGTAGTCATCTAATCATAAAAGTTGATCCCCGTCAAGTGTTCCTTTACTTGACCATCATATTCTCATGTTTGTATATTATCCAAATTCACTTCCTCCATGGGAGAACTTTACCAAATCCTAGACTTTCCTTGCTAATTTTACCTACGTCTTCCTCTATCTTCCATAACTTTTCCTTTAATCATAAAATTCAAAATCGCCAAATACCTTCATTTGTTTGAATGAGGTTTAGGCACTAGTGAGCACTACCAACGGTTCTAACCCGAATAAGTCACAAGTTAAGATATACCACTCTCTCAAGACTAGCTTACTCAAGATATTCTTCTACCTTTTAGCTAACTAATATTGATCCCAAAGATGTCTTTACTAGAAATGAGATAGGTAACAATCTATGTTTCTCCCGCATATAGCTATCAACTATAAACATATAGTCATCTACAAGATGTATATAAACTATTTAATATATAGAGCTATCCGCAACTATCTATAACTTCCAAAATATGTAACAAAATATAATCAACGTACTAAAGTTGAACCACGAAAGAGATTGAGCCAATAGAGATTGATATGGTCCTAATAAGTTCTAGAAAAATCAAGTGAAATTTCATAGGAAATCTATTCTTTCAGGCTGTGATAAGAGATTTCTGAAAATGGGAACAACCGGTAGAAATGCAAATCCTCTAATCGGCAAAAGTCATAATAATTTGATGGTACTAAAATGTTGGAAAACAGTCCTAGAAAATCAAGTGAAATTCCCATATGAATACTATAGAAATGATTTCTGAAAATTTAAACTAGTCACTAAGATTCCAAATAATCCAAAATTTAAACGAATCAAGACAATTCTTGTAAAGTTATCAATGGTGATAAGAGACCAAACATGATATATTTATAACAGGGATAGAGTCTCAATAGTACCCGAAACCATACATATCCGAAGTCATTTTACCTCTAATTCATGCCTCGCCAGAGTGCACCTGACTACAGTGAATTTTTTGGCTCCATAACTTGAATAATAATAGATTTTCGAGTAGTCTATCAACTTTATCCATTTTCTGACTGAACAACATAGGAGACAAACATGATGCATTTAGGACATAGTCTCAATAATATCCGAAAACCTATGAACACCTGAAATCACTTCAACTTAGAGTTTATGCCTCGCCAGTGCGCATCTGGCTGCATTAAACTTGCAGTTTCCATAATTCAGACAAATGACTACAACGCAAATGTGCGAAGCCATATTAGGTCACTGAATATTTTCTCAACTTTGTCCATGAGAATTTCAAAGGAGCTTCCAAAAATTCAAACGAGTTCTAAAGTTCTAATCATGATAGGAAAAGATGTAGATGTCTGTTCTTCTGGAATCAAGAAAATTTATCATGATAATTATGTGTTCCAGTAGCTCTTGAGAATCAAGAGGTTGGTTTGAAGTCCAGAGGAGTATCTGTTCTCCGACATTTCTTTTTCAAAGATTAAACTTAAAGAATGGATCAACTTGATTCTGACTAAATGAGTTGGACACAAGACAGGATAGGAAGCATCACCGCTTCGAGACGCCAATGAGAATATTTCCAGCAAATCACTTGGGGAATACAGATCTTTATTGAAATTATTTGGAAAAATAATTTCTTACCCAAGGAAAGTTTGAGAATTTGCTAGGTAAGTTGGGCTAAAGTTAGCCTTATTGGTTCAAGGAAGTCAAGTTGAAATGGTTTAGAAAAGCTAACAAGGGAATAGCTTTGGAACATTGGATATGATCTGAGGTTTAGGTACAAACACAAACAAGGTAACATACGAAACTATAAGCAAACAAAAATAGATTTTAAAATATATAATTCCGGCCCTATGATGTAACAGGGTGAATATCATCTAAGTGTTCTAGTTGTTTCTAGAGTCTGTTTTTCTAAAGTCTCATCTAGACCTAGGACAAGTTACAGGACTGCACGCTGGTCTAGACTAAGTTGACTAGACCAATTTACAAAACTGGACCTGCATGGGCCACCACTAAAAACATGTAACGACCCGATCCCAAAATAATGGGTCTAGTCGGATCATGCCCAGCCTGCACCGTTGTGAGACGGCGACAGTAAGCTGTATCAAGCAGTGAAACGCAACATGCAGAAACATCTAACGAAAATAAAACATTTTTATTAAACTGAAACTGGTCTGAAATGGAAATAAAACAACACAATTCATTTTATTACAACTGTTCTAAAAAGGAAGAAAAGGAAAAGTACTAAGTCAACACTCTAGGGTTCTGGGGTTCCTGGTTCAGCCTCTGTGGGACCCAAGTCTGTCCCATAGAAAGTGTAATAAGGCAGCTCCTCTTCGTCGCTGTCACCTAAAAATTGTTGGGTCTCCAGTCAGGAGTGAACAAGAAACATATTTCCTCCACATCTAGCATTTCTAAATTAATAATAAATGAAAAATGCGAGACAGTTTAAGAAACAATATATTTTTGTATTTAATAGTAAAAAGAGACCGGCAAGCAAGATGATGTCAATTTCCAGCATTATGCAATACTAACCTAGTGATTTGAGTATATAACAGGGCCTGTGACCGGCTGGTGAGGCAATATGTACTAACGTTTTTGGCCAAAACGAATAGTATAATACGGTATGGCTCAACCCCCTGTGTGGTAGGGATTAGCGCGAGGCAATAAACGATCGATATTTGGCTTTGATCACAGACGTTATACTACTCCCCCAATCAATCTCCAAGCAATAAGTCAATGAGTCAATATAGCAATTCAGTAATCCGTCAATCGATGTGGAGTCCGAGAGGGATCCACGGTGAATCAGTGTCACTATGCTACATGTAATCAACTGATGCATACATTTAATTATTAAAATAAAAACACAGACATGGAGTAGATATGAAACTTGCCTTGGATAACTCCTTGGCATGGAACGCGACGAGCAGCAAGTAACCGCTAGGATTTAAGGTCCCGAACCTACAGATCGTAGTACCAGATTTAGTAACCAGAACTACGCTCTAATTCTAAGGTGCAATACTAGGCTAAGTCAGGCAGGTTGGTGATCCTAATTGGAAAACTTTGTACATAAAAATAGATTTTGTTACTAAAAGTTAACATATAACCGTTTCAATAAAATATAGATTTTGTCGTAAATATTAATTAATAGGAAAAATACTTAAAAATAAATTTCTCGAAATTAGTAATTTTCGTAAGAAAATAGTTTTTATTTAAATAATATTTTAAAATAGAATTTACTTAATCAGAATGATTTTCATAAAATATATCTTTTAGACATTTCATAAATTATGTAGAAAATCACCTTTAAACATAGATAATAATAAATGCGCAAAAATACGTTTTCTTACCAAAATATTGGTTTAAAGTTAATATAAAAGGTTTTCGGATTTTAATATTAAATACCATTACCAAAATAACCTTTTTAAAAAAATATTAGTTTTTATTATATTAATTCTCCTTATAAAACCTTCTTGATTAGAAATCATCTTTAAAAGAAAAACATTTATATATATATATATATATATATATATATATATATATATATATATATAATCATTTAACGAAATCTAATTTTTTTTATACCATTTACTTAACCAAACTTTTATTTAAAGATAATACTTTTTAATGAATATTTATTTACTACTATTTTGTAAACAAACTAAATCATTATTTGGTTTAACACTCTACGACTTAACATTACAAATTAAATGATAATCCTAACTACATATTTAAACAATTAAAAATCATTAAAACCATATCTAAATTATTAAGGTTAATATACAAATCAATTAATACCAATAAAGTATATTTGAAGTTTCCCAAAACGATTATTATTACAACATTTACTAATTACATCACAGAAGCTAAAATAAATCAACCACAAAATCCAATTAATTTCTACAGAACCTATTTCTAGGCCAGGATGGTGTATGGATTTCTGTGATCACAAACAGAAAGCGGAAAATGAAGGGATTATCCAAAGTTGCACGAAGGAGTACCGAGGAGAGGCCTCGGACTTGGAACAACGCCGGGAACGACGAGCACGGACACGTGCGCGCACACGGGCGGACACGTGGGCGGAGGTGCGCAGAACCGGGGCACGCGCGGGGATGGCGGACGGCAACGGACGGCCGTCGGTTGCTCGGAAATGGGGGAAGTGGGGTCTGGATTCGGAGAGGACGACGAGACGAACGCGACGGTGGTCTCGGATTTTGATTTGGTAGAGGGAGGAGGAAGTTATGGATTTATTTGTGAAGGTTTTGGGTGAGAGAGAAAAGCTTCTGTGATGTTTCTGATCTTTCTGAGAGTTTGTACGTGAAGAAAGAAGAAAGGACGTGGTGGTCCGCGGGATGAGGGGATCTGAGAGAGAACCGGATGAGTAGAGGAATGGACAAGTTAAGTGGGTTGGGCTTGGGTAGCTAAGTTATTGGGCTAAAACAATAAAGGCTCACAAAACAAATATGAATCATACAAATTAAATAATATAAATTATGGGCTTCACAAAACTCAAAACTTAAATTTCTCATTCTTCAATTCTTCAATGAATAACTTCTGAACTTATAGACTATTTATCAAGGTTTGCAGTATCGGTATTGAATCCTTCCTATGAGTATCAGGATCGACGGTATCGGATCAGTAGATCGAATTTATTCGTATCGGAAAGCAAATAATTATTAAGTTTTAGAAAGAAAAAAAATTTATACATTTATGCAAAAATTTAAGCATTTCCTGTGTTATTTCTTAGTAGTTCTGAAATTGAATGAAATAGCAGTTACCTTTGCCAATTGGTTTACTTGTGATATATAAGTTTTCTTCTTTTACATGCTTTTACAGCCTTACTAGGCTTTTACACCCTTGCTAATTGAACTTTCTCGTTCAATTTTATTTTCCGAATTGACTCGAAAGAGATCTCTAATATCGGTATCGATAAGTATCGATATCGGTCGGTATCAGATTGGGACATGCCAAACCATTTTCGTATCGACCGTATCGAATCAGTACCAGTTGATACTGCAAACTATGCTATTTATAGACTACAGAAACTTGAAGAAGATAAAAAAATACTAAATATTTATTCATAAGATAATTCGAATATCTAACCAACTCAAAGAGATAAAATTATCCTTATTTAGATTAATCCTAAGAAGCAATTCTCCTTATTTGATTAATCCTAACAAGCAAACCGAAAAATCTAAAAAAACGAAACTGAAACTTGTTTTCCATTACCTTCCTCATCCGTATTCATTGTTTCTCTTTCTCCATGACATTAGTAAATAATGTTTATCTCCTGCATCCTGATTTTGTTTCTCTCTTTCTCTGTGATTTTGTTTCTGTCTTTCTCCATGACATTATATCTCCTGCGTCCTGGATTGCTTCTTGGTACAAGATGCTCTGCCCGTCAAGGAGCTACTTGCATTATGCACTCAAGGTGGATGGTGAAACGCTTGTGTGTCTTACAGGACTAAGATATGATTCATTAGGCCTTGAAGCAATGTTCCACTCCCCTTCGATTGTCCTTATATCTCTCGCCAAACAAAGAGGCATGAGGTATTTGCCTTACCATTTGGAAGATATGGGCTTGTAAAGTACCGTTGTTGCATGTGCACTTGCACTTGTTCCCGTCTAGTCTAACTAACTTTAACCTATAATACTAGAAAGTTTTAGTATACTATATTTCCCAACAAAACCATTAGCCTACTAAGGCGCAAAAAGCATACTAACGTTGCGAATTCGCCGTACCGAGATTCATAATTTGATGGAGATTTGTCGAAGCAATCTCGAGTGGTAGGAGCTTGGTTCTATTTAATTTACAAACTTAAGTATCAATAACTCTCTTGAACCATAAGTTAGGAATGGGCACATAACTTGTCGACAGACATTGCATAAGAGAGGAGAAATAATGTTTCATGGGAGTGTTAAGGGGGCCTTGTAGCGAACTCTAGCAACAAGAGATTGGAGCTAATCTAGGATTCACGAACACTCCAAAATTTTGGGCCATGTTGTATTGGACGCGTATCTAACACACCAAGGGGGTCCTTCTCTTGTACAAATATAGATCGGCACACACACACACACGCTGCATTGGGCCAATATAACATCTGTTGTGAAAACCCTTTTCTTAGTAATTGTAATATCCTCTTGGGCATATACAAAAAAGACAGGGTCGGTCCTAAGTTCAATTTGACTATGATACCAGAGCTTGGACGCGTTACGTCCCCATAGCTCACCAGCCCAAGCCCAGGCTCCAGATTGGCTAGCCTTATTCAGGCCTCAAACGGGAATGGGCTGGTATCCAGTCCTTGCCATAAGTCATGGAAGGGTTCTATACAGGTCTAAGATGATGGTATCACTATAGGTAATATATGTGGTTGCTTCTGTGAGTTGAACACTTAAGCCCCATTCTTAGTCCAGTGCAAGCCAACTAATAATAATAAAAGAGGAACTGAACAGTTTTCAACAATCTACTGATGAAACATTGAGGTTAGCATTTCCGAAAATAATCATAACTGTGCATGGCATGCTGTTGATTTAGGCATAGATTAAATATTCCAGTAGATTGTAATAGGTCTTTTTCTTGAAGAATATATTAAATAAGGTGTGAATTTACCTCGAAAGAAGGTTACATCAGCGCAATCTTTTCAATTAGCTTTCTGATCAGTCACTCACAAAATCATCATAACTGAAGCCTTCAGATATGGTGTCGAGTCTCCTATCATCTCCTACAGAAAGAAAGAAAAGACACTAGCAATCTTGCTCAAGAAATGCAAACTAAGAGAGATGAGTTTGAACCTTTACAATCACCTCCAGGAGAGTCTGAAAAGTTATTTGTTTCGGGTGCAAGAAATGGAGACCTACCATAATTCTCTAAAATATCTAGAAACAAAGGAAGAAAGAAACAGTTATTTACATAATCTTTAAAGGAGAAGATGAGAGAATATAAACAAGTTAATGTCTTTTATGTGGAGCCCCGACATACCTGCACTTTGAGTGAAATCATCTGTTAAATCTGAAAAGCTGAAGTTTCGAGGTATCTGACTTAAAAATCCAAACGATGATGAATCAATGTCCAGGAGAGGTTCATTCAATGGTTGTCCAGTCATTTCACTGCTGCTAAAAGATGCACCAGGTGCATCTCCAATTGGTAGACGAGTTTCCACATAACTGCCATCAGTACAGAATGTAAACTCGGAGTTATTCGAGTAACTTGGTTCGGACTTGATTGTTGTCCCATTCATCCCATTAGACCTTTCAACTTGGGAGCTCTGGGTTGACAAAAGACTTGGTGAAACATCCATTCTTCCCGAAATAACTGAAGAACCATTACCAAGATGGATGCTTTCATTTCCTGAGGGCCCACCATTCATGATAGCACTAGAAGATCCTCCATTGCCAAGCAAGCTGTCTGGCCTTGATGAACTAGATGCTTGTTCAGATAAATAGCATGATTGGTTCTTATGCACTGCAACAAGTTGCAAAGGAAGAGTTTATTTTGTTAATCAGAAATAATAAGTACACAAGCATTAACTCATAAAGAACATACTGTAATCATCAAAACACCATGATTACTTGCAATCAAGGTTGTGAAAACCGCTAGGCGCTAGTCGGGCGGGCACCCGCAGCCTAGCGCCTAGCCCGCCTAGGCGGTTCAAAAATAAATAAATAAAATCCAAAAAACCTACTGAAAATTGCAGAAAAAAATCCATAAAACCCCAAATTATGCATAGTCGGGCGTCAGGGGGTCTAAGCGGGCACCTAGGCGGGCATCAGGCGGACACCAGGCGCCGCCTAGACCGCCTTTTAGAACAGTGCTTGCAATTTAGGGACAATACCAAGGACAAAGATGGATATTGTTTGGGGGAAAAATGCATGGTCTAATAAGCACTGTTGACCCCTCTCAAAAGAGGTCCAGTACAACATTTCACCATAAAGCTCTCTTAGAACATCCTAACAAATTAAGTGCCCGATATCATGTACACGTAGAAAAAAGCAAATTGCATCAGTATCACTGTAGCTCCATAATCAAGTGGTAGTGCAAGCCCTAGCTCTGCGCTCAATTCACCCGGATTGCGAAAGATATGTTTGCGAATCACAGAATGGTACCCGCTACCTATATGGTGAAATCTGGTAATCATGGATGATACACTGATTGGGTAACGGATGAACATGGTTTTGTGACGGAGGAACAGTTCAGATTCGGTCAAGTTTTGCTGAAGGAGGTTAGGGCAGTAGCGAAATTGAAGAAGGGGAGGTTTGCATACACTTGAGTAAATGAAGCCCTATAAAGGAGTCAGAAGTCCTGCAGTGCAGCAGACGGGTAGCAAGGATGCTGTATTTCTGCAGGGTAGCAGGAGGCTGACTAGGAGGTGAAACAGCAGGAAGGAGTTTTTTGTCTTCTCATCGGGTTTAATGATGCAGGGATGATGCAGGCACATATCTGGGACCTGATAGGTTTTCTGACCAGTCAACCGAATAGTTGACCAATTGGTAAACTGACAGTCGGTTCCAGAAAGACAAGGGTCAAAGCTAATTTTTGCAGGTTCTAGATTAGATTTTGCTCGAATAAATCAAGCAAATCTATGCACATCTTCTATTAGGATTTGTTTTAATATTTGTTTTCGATACTTACAATTAGAATTAGGGCTTTTTATTGCTTGCTTTCCAAGACTTATAAGCCTATATAAAGGCCTCCAATGTACTTGAAAATAAAATCTTCATAATATTTCAAATAATACTCAGATTTCTCTCTTTTCATTGGTGGACTAAGGTTCTTGTTTGTGGACTCGGACATCACTCGTGGATCAAGACAAAATCTTCAAGGCGACTTATTGGCATCGTTAGTTATCCCTCATCACAAGGTTCTAACGGCGGTGGGCAGGTGCGCGGCAGAGAGAGCCCGCCTACTGCCTAGGCCTGCCTAGGCGGTCGGTTGATACATTTTGGAATTTTTTTTTACTATTTTACCACTGCTTTTTTGCATAATATGCCTATTATAAGGGTGTTTCATGCCTAACTAAGTTGTAAAATTAAAGATTTATGAAGTTTTAGTTTTGTAAAAGTGAAACATAGGCCCATAATGCTTGCAAAACCTTTTGGCCAAAACATCTTGTTAGGTATTGCTCCGCCTAGGAGTCCGCCTAGGCGCCCGCACCTCCGCCTACGCCGTCAAACCTCAGTTGGCCGCCGCCTCCACCACCTACCGCAAAAGCGGTGCAGAGAGAGACCGCCTACTGCCCAGGCGGCTGCCTCAACAGTCATTTAGAACACTGCCTCATCAGCACCATTTCGATGGTGCCACCCTCATCAATTCCGCTTTTGCAACTGTAGGAGTAATCCTCCATACATCAAGGGAAAAGCTCTCTGGTCGGGTTCTGCAAGACACCAGCAACAGCAGCAGCAGTGAAAAAAGAGAAGACAGGGAAGAAGAAGAAGAACAGGGTTTTGCTATGGCTTCACACATTTGGCTTCTATTTCACACCACATTTGGCTTCTATTTCACACTAGGGCGTCATACCGAACTCTCAAGTAAATCAATACAATATCTAATTCATTCAGGAACAATCAAAATCTTATAACATTTCTATAGAGTTTTAAATTTGCGAAACAAGTCAATCAAAGATTAAAAAGAAACCACTTAAAACAGGACTTGAACTCAGACTAGAACTCTAAACTGACTAAAACCCAAATAAATAAACCAAGATCGACAAAAAGCAAACAAACTAATCCAATTAACTGGATTCCATCAGGTAACCTCCAGTATCCAGTTTGGACTCTCTCATACAACTCATCTATGAAACTAAATCCCAACATACATAAAACTACATTCAGATCTTTAGAAGGGAAAGAAAAGACGATCGGCTATGTACTCAGAAACTAGTTTTTCTATAATAGGAAGAGAAGGCATAGTAGTAAAAGACACTTCTCTGTAACTAAAAGAATATTGTAAAAGAACAGAATGAAACAGACATATTATCATGAAAGTGTCTGACATCAAAGTGAGATTCTAGTTGTCTAAATATTGATTTTATTAATGAAAAGTATCGTTGAAAATCTGCAAGCAATTTCAATGTCGTTAACAACTGACATCATAGAACCTGCCAAAATGTGATGCTTTGTGACTTAAATAGTATTAGCACCTAAGAGTTCCTAAGAACAAAATAAATTAACTGCAATAACTTATATATTTAGAAGGTTAGTTTATGATAATAACTGAAAGATTAAAATAGAGAAATTAAAACCAATGAGAACAATATCAAATTGAAGTATACATAAGGTGGAAGAAAACATACTTGCGGAGGAACTAGATCCATTGGAAGCAGGTACAGAAGCAACTCCAGATGAACCTACTTTACGCATGAGCTCAACCTGTTTCTCCAACAGCTTATTAAAAATTATTATTTGGTTCTTAAGCATCAGTCTAACATGATATGCCTTGAAAAAATCCCGATTCTCTTCTTCAAGCTTTTGCCAAACTGAAAATTAGAGCAAAAGACATAGGAAAACCCAAAATTGAAGCAACATTTTTTGTCATAGAGAGTATAAATCAGAACTATTTATCTTTGATGATTTAAAACAATCTTCTGTTTTTGTAAATAATAATAATAAGCTGTAAGAAAATTATATGCATTGTATCTAAATTAATTACACCCAAAAATAGATCGACACTAATTACTTATCCTATATCTAAAAATATTGAATATCTATCGATACAATGATTTTTATATTTCATCTACTAAAGCAACTGTTGTATCAACTCATGCATTCATAACATTGTAAATTGGACATCACTTGATTCTCTAGAATCAACGTGACTTCAACCATCTATGGGTCGGCTATGGAGCAGAAGCAAAGCTCCATAAAGGAATTGACAAAGTTTTAATGACTGGTTGTTGACCTGAATCAACCCTCTATGTCGGTGCAAAATTCGTAGCCAAGGTAGCTATCAGCATGAGAGGGTCATGCCATGAAACCTACACAAGCATTTGGCATGTAGGAAGACCTAGCTTTTAGATATGCAGTTTAAGATCATGTAACAAAGGAGCATCCTCCGTTTTCCATACCTTTCTTGCTTTGCTTATGGTGGGTTGGGTCGGAGGGTTGAGCACAAATTCCCGCCCTAAAGCACTGACCATATGGCCAACACTTGACATGAGACTTGAAAACTTGTTAGTGGTTTGAATCTCCCTAGGCACACTGTGCACATAATAATAAAGAGGATGAACCAAGATACCTAGGTAGCGGCTGCTTGAGAGCCAAATATGGAGGAATAGTATACCCAAGTAGATAACCGATATATGGCAATTAGCCCAACTATATTGTGAGATGGTATAGAGATAATCGAGGAAAGAAGGATACAACAGATGGAAAAAAATCGAGAAACTACACCTAGTAAACCAGACCCGAGCCTAGGTCATATAGACAGATGTTATGTTCAAAACGCAAACCCAGTAAAAGTCAAAGCAATTGATTGCCTATGGTTCAAGATTCTCAATAGCACCCTGATCCTTGAAACTGAGGCCTAGCCTAATATGCAGGCCTATGTTGCACGGACATGGATATGACATGGAACGGACACGACAACACCGACAAAACACCTATTTTGGTGTGTCCTAGTGGATTTTGGAGTGTCCATGTTGTGTTCAATATGTGTCCGACACAACAAGACTCACATGTTTGGAGTCTCCATGCACGAGTGCACGCGCACACACACACACACAACCATTCTCTAATACAACAAGATTTACTTAGTGTCGTCTCCCTGCCTTTAAAAAAATGAAATCTTAATAGTAGACTTTACCTGAAACACTATCTATTAAAAAATGTCTCACAAGATCATGAAATTGTCCATCGTTTAATCTTATTCTATAAAAAGACTTAATTCTCTATTATGAGCAAACTAGACAAATGCAGAGATGTGTATACGTGCATAAGCAAAAGTTCACATCAAGTATCCTAGAAAAGAAGATGACATTTAGTATCATAAAAGTTGATAGGCAGCATACCCAGTTCAGTAAAACCAGGTTCTATTTTTGCTTGGTACAAGAGAGTTTCCACCACTTCTTTCTGGTCCATATACAGCTGAAGACAGCGTTCAATTAGATTTTGCACCTGAAACAAAAATCAGGATGTAAGATATTCGTAGTATGATATTCAACCTTTCAACAGAAATTAACTGACGTAATTATGTAGCCAAATGATACACTCGTCACCATCATCAAACAATCAAAATATGTCAGCATCCTAAACCAAGCCTTTCCACGTCAGAAAGGGGTAATTTGCGGAGCATGCTCGATAGCTAATTTCTCAGATAAAGTATTAACTAATGTGCAAACTGTCAGCTTGAGATCAACCAGCAATGAGTCAAAGCCAATGTGGCTATCACCAAGATGGATGTCGCGGTAGGTGCCAGAGGCACAATGCGTACTTAGTAGCCAAGGTTCTTCATGGCCTACACGCAAAGCGCAATAGCAAGGCTCGCGCCTAAGAAAAGCAAGGCACATGAATAACAAGAACAACAACAAGAGACCCTCTACCTCGAAACTGATCATTCTCTATTCTAGGTCACACTTGTTCGCAGCAAAGCAGAGAAGCTTCAGCAGTGCTTGACCCCCAGATTGGGAGGGTCGACAATGCTATTGAGTCCTTGTATAAGGTCACACATTGTTCACAACAAAGGCCAGGCACAACCTCCCTTGTCACTGTGTTCCTTGACTAGGCGCAGGGCCAGCCCAGGGCCAAGCCAGACAAGACTTCGGGCTTGGGCAACCCCCCTGCTTAGGACAACCTCCAGGCTCAGCATGACCCCAATAGAGGTCGGGGTCGCGGGTGACCTGTTGGGTTTTGGCCTTTTTAGATTGGAACTTTAGTCCCACATCGGCTAGGCCAAAGGAGTTGTATCTCTATATATTAGCTATGCTCTTTTAGAGATGCACATGTGGTGTGAAGGTGCACATGGGTGTGCCATGTGGGATTATTTTTCTAATGGGAAAAAGGCTAAATCAACAATTGAAAGCATTCATGCTTTTTGCTCTTGGAAAATTTATTTCCATGGGAGCTAAGCCCCGTAGGGGCTTAGTGACTCGGACTCGGACTCGGACTCGGACTCGGACACGGACTCGGGCTCATGAGACGTAATGTGACGTTTTGTTGGCGCACTTTGCACTTAGCACGTCAGCATCGTCGCTAGGCACATAAGTTGCGCGAGCCACTTGCGCAGCCGGTTGAGCGGCCAGGTTGCGCGGCTCTGGTTGCGCGGGCCAGGTTGCGCGCCCAGGTTGCACGCCCAGGTGCGCGCACAGATGCACGCCCAGTGGTGCACCCAGTTGCACGGCCAGGTGCACGCACAGATGCACGCTCAGTGGTGCGCCCAGTTGCGCGCCCAGTTGCGCGGGTGGCGCAGGGTGCGTAGGGCGCACAGGTGGCGCAGTGCGCGTTCAGCGCGCGGGGTGCGCGAGTGGCACAACTTGCTACAGATCGTGCCTATGCATGATCTGTACGGTTACTGTACGTTCGGAGTAGTTTTTACCATGTTCCGAACATTGTGGAAACCGGACAGTTGCCACTCAGGCCTATATAAGGTATCTTCTCTCCACAGGACAGATACAGAAGAGTACACAGAATGTTAAAAAGATTTACAAGTGTTTTTCAACACAAGTAAACAGAGGCTGTGAGAGAGAAGAGAAGCTTTGCACCAGCGTTGCTTTTGCACGGGAGTCCGTGTACGATCCGAGGAGTCAGAAGAGCAACAGTGTTCCAAAGTTCTCCGACGAACTTGCTGGTTCCTGGAAGCTGTTCGTGTAGGGCGAATAAAGCTTTGAGCAACTGTGATCATTCACCCCAGCAGGCCATCTTCCATCTTTCGTCTATCATCGCTGCTGTTGTTAGCATTTCGATACGTACCTTCTGTTTAGAAGTGCTACTGTCGTTTGCTACTGATTACGAAATCTTTTTAGATTCGCGTAATCCAGAATCCTCCTAGGATCTCTGTTGTGCACCTTCTTTGAAGTGTTGCGTTGAAACGTTGTCTTTACAATCGTTTCATTTTCTCAGTTTTCCATCGAAAATTGTGCTCCGGCACTAACATGACCCTCCAGGATCGGCCCATAATACGGGTCAAGGGGCAACCGAAACTAGCTCCAGATGGGGCAACCCAACCCCCAGGCCGGCCCTGACTAGGCGCACTTCTAATAACTATGATCTTGCCATAAAGCCGCGTTCTTGCTTGTGGGTAGGATAGTCCTATCATTTCTGGGCATATAATTTATGCGGAGTGGCCCCTCCACCAGGTTCCTCATTCCAGAAAGAGCCCGGATGAAGAAGTATATCCCAACTATCAAGCACAGACCAAACACTAATTCAACATGCAAACGGAAACAAACAACAACAGGAAAAATTATTGGAACAATCAAAGAAATTCCCTTACAAGCTGTATATCCTGCCGAGACACCTTCCGCACTTCGCCGCTCGACATTCTCTCTTCTTTCAGCTCCTGCAGCTTATATTAACAACTTGCCACAGACTCGGCACTGCCCACTAACCGCAGCCCTCAGCTATGATCACAACATGCATCGCCAAAACCTATTAATCACAATACAAAGAAAAAAGGAAGTACATTTATCAAGCCCTGACTCGAGTTGCATAAAAAATATTGGAATTTTCAGCGAATTAACCTCAGAATTAGGTAAATATTTCAACTTTATATGGGTAAAAGTAACCAAACCGAAAAAGAAGAAAAGGGCAACGATCATATATACAAACAAATCAACCCATCAAGAAAATTTGTAGAAAATCGCTCAGTTTTGTATGGAGATGATACCTTCCAATGGCTAGTTGGATCAAAACTCGGAGGAAGAGGAGTGGGAAGTCTAGAGAGAGAAAGTGGAAGAAGGACCTTCCTCTCTTCGAGGTCGAGGTCGAGGTCGAGAGAGAGAGAGAGAGAGAGGGAAGATGTGATGAAAGAGAGGCAGGGAGAGAGCTAGAGAACAGAACCTGACATTGGGAACCTAACCTTCTTCTTTTTTATTAGCAAAAGGCAAAAGGAGGATGGATTGGAAAGAATAACACAAGTGGCTGGGGTCCACAATCAGGGCCGGTTTGAGAATTTTGAGGCATACAATATTATAAGGTTTTTTTTAGGGGCACCCCCATTTCTACTAGGGGGCAGCCCTTACTTAGGGGACAGCCCATTGGGTGGAACTTTTACTAGGGGGCAGTCCAAATTTTACTAGGGGGCAGCCCAACCCCCCAAACTCATTTTTTCATCTCATTTCATCATTTCCTCTCTCTCTCCTCCAAAAGAAGAAAAAGAGAAGAGCTCTCTCATCTCCCTAAACCCTACAAATTTCTCCTCCACCATTCCTCCACCCATTTTCTTTCACGAACTCTCCCACGTTCGACGAGATGACACGCAAGTCGAAGACATCGGATGCTAGGTACGTTTTTCCCTAATTTCGTTCTATAATTTTCTAAATTTTTTTTTGAAATCCTAGAATAGTTTTAATTGTCTAATTTTTTTTGATAATTTAGGTTTATAATGTATTTAGGGTTTATAAATGGCATTTTCGAACACGACAAACCCACAATATCTCTTCAAACCCTAACCCTAGAAAACGACAAACTAGCGAGTCGTTTCTGTTGGCCGAGTACAGTAGGACTGCCAAGGTTGTGGCAGTCCTCATGTACACAAGGACTGCCACAGGCCTGGCAGTCCTCTATTAACAGAGGACTGCCAGGCCTGTGGCAGTCCTTGTGTACATGAGGACTGCCACAACCTTGGCAGTCCTAATGTACTCAGTTCTGGGGGTAAGAATAGGGGGTAACAGTCGCACAAATTAGGGGGTAACAGATCTATTTTAGTCTGCATTAGTTATTAATTGTACGGTCGCACAATCTATTGTTCTATAGGGGTGACAGTCCTCCGGACGCACCAAAAAGAATACGTCCCACCGCATCAAAGCGGAAGGAACGCGCCGAACGTCCTCTTGAGCGCCCGATAACAATTTCCGAACCGGAGGGCCAAGGTCGGGCTGGGACACGGAGACCCCCACCGGTTGCACAAGCTCGGTCGAAGCAACGAGCTCGTACTCCTTCTCCTTCCAGTGATGACGACGACGTGCCACTTAGCCAACTCCTACCACCACGTCAAGAGGAGGTCGGTCCTTCTGAAGAGGCCGGTCCTTCTGAGCCGCCTGTCCGGCCTCCAGGTTGCTCAATGTTGGCTTCTTTTGAGAACCATATTGCATATGCAATATGGAAGGACCCGGTATGTGCATTACTTTTGTAAGCTAGCAGTTCAGTATATGATATCTATATGTATTTCATATGTTTTATTTTTTTATATGTTGTTTGATATACAGAGGACATATCGTATGCTTAGGACTGTGAGTCACGGGAAGAAAACCGTGTCTTGGCCGTTTAGAAGCTTACCGGAGGCCGTCCAGGAGAAAATCGTACCGAGCGGTTTACATAATTTGGCTGATTATGCCTATAGGACAATGGATAGTGCCCTGATATCCGCCTTTGTGGAGAGATGGCACCCGGAGACCAATACGTTTCATCTCCCATGCGGGGAGATAACCATTACACTTGACGACGTGTACCAGATACTAGAGCTACCAGTTACCGGTCGCGTCATGACCAAAGAACATTACAGAGATGAAAAATCGACAAAATAGTACTCAAAGATCGTCAAGTTTGTCTCAAGTAACCTTGGACTTGAGGAAACTAGTTTTACCACTCTCCCGGGCTTCAAGAAATCATATGGAATTCCTCTTTCATTTCTGGTGGAGCACTTCAGGAATATGGAATTGGATGAGGATGATTTTGAGTTGGTCGACGCGATGGCCCGTGCTTACATGCTGTTCGTCCTTGGAACGGTGGGCATTTTGGACAAGTCTGGAACCTCGATACATGCGAGGTACATGCTCAATTTATTGTCCGTGGATGACTTCATCGATATATCGTGGGGTAGCGGTATTCTCGCCTATCTTTACCGCGAACTCGGCATCGCATCCCGTGTCGGGACTAAGACAATTGCTGGATGCCAGACTCTGCTACATGTAAGAAAACTTTCAACGATTTAATTTCGTATACTTCATTTTGTTGTTTATATTTTATGACTATTAACTTAGTAATTGAATAGGCATGGATATACGAGCACTTTCCGATGCTCAGGCGGGGTGACCAGAACCCAATCTATTTTGAACAACTTCCTAGAGTGGCTCGATGGAGGCCGGCCCAGGTGGAAACCAAAGATTGGCAAATCCTGGCTTCCATTCGTGAAGTACTTGACAATTTGGTACCGGAAGAGGTAATAAATTGGGACTAACCTTAATTTTTCATGTTAAGTTTTTTTTTGCTGTTAACTGTTTTCCTACAGATATTTTGGGATCCATACCGGGATTTGCGCGAGGGGAGTCGTGCCATCCAACCAGTTTCTTTATTTCATGGCATGATCACATGCTATGATATCAAGGAGCCGTACATGCCTGATCGTGTACTTCGGCAGTTCGGCTTCGTGCAAAGTGTGCCGAAGCGCACACTACAGATGTTGGAACCTCCCCGCGGGACCCAACCATTGAACTACAAACCGGCGTGTTTCGACTGGGTGACCGACTTCTACTCCGAGTGGCAAAGGCACCTGCTTCGGGAAGATGAGAGCCAACCGGTCACCCAGATGGCCGACTGCAGCAAGGACTACATGCCGTACTTCCGGCGGGTCGGACATCCCAAGTTGTTGAACCCTACAAACCCGGGTCCCTCGGCCGTAGTAGCTGTTGGAAATCTTCCTTCCAAAAATATCTTGTACGCTTCATTGGTGAAGATGGTGAGTTCCGCATTAGTAGTTAGTTCGAGTGTTTCATGTTTGTATACTAAATTTAATTATACTTTCATTTACAGTCTAGAAGGGCGAAGGAACTGGCCAAGACACTTCGGAGCGCTTGCCAAAGTGACACTAGTGTCTTGGTCGACACTAGTACCTTGGTCGCCAACGAGCTTGAGCGCATCGACGACGAGGTTGAGTTCCCATTCATGCGTAATGCGGAGTCTCGTTCGAAGGCCCGCCATGATATGTGATATGATTGTCTAACGTCTGGCTGTATGATGTTGAATACTTGTGTCCGTCTTGTAAACTATTTTGGATGTGTGTTGGATATGTTGATATACTTCTGTTAGATATGTGATATGTTGGATATGTGATATGTGTTGGATATGTGATATGTGTTGGCACTATTTGTGTGGATTTGTGATATGCTGGATATGTGATATGTGTTGGCTAGATATGTGTTGGATATGTGATATGTGTTGGCACTATTTGTGTGAATATGTGATATGTTGGATATGTGATATGTATTGGCACTATTTGTGTGGATTTGTGATATACTGGATATGTGATATGTGTTGGCTGGATATGTGTTGGATATGTGATATGTGTTGGCACTATTTGTGTGAATATGTGATATGTTGGATATGTGATATGTGATATGTGTTGGCACTATTTGTGTGAACATTCCAAGTTGGACTGCCACATACAGGGCAGTCCTACACAAGTGTAGGACTGCCAATGTGTGTGGCAGTCCTATCTAAAATGTGCTGTGATCAAATCACAGAACATTCCAAGTTGGACTGCCACATACAGGGCAGTCCTACACAAGTGTAGGACTGCCCTGTGTGTGGCAGTCCTATCTAAAATGTGCTGTGATCAAATCACAGAACATTTCAAGTTGGACTGCCACACACAGGGCAGTCCTTCACAAGTGTAGGACTGCCCAGTGTGTGGCAGTCCAACTTGAAATGTGCTGTGATCAAATCACAGAACATTCCAAGTTGGACTGCCACACACAGGGCAGTCCTACACAAGTGTAGGACTGCCCTGTGTGTGGCAGTCCTACTTGGAATGTGCTGTGATTTGATCACAGTACATTTTAGATAGGACTGCCACACACAGGGCAGTCCTACACTTATGAAGGACTGCCCTGTGTGTGGCAGTCCTAGCTAAAGTAGAGGAAACATATATTGGACTTCATTTTTTACACCCAAAAACACACAAAACACACATGTATAACACTCAAAACACACATGTATAACACACAAAACACACATGTATAACACCCAGATAGAAGACATATAACACCTGGATAAAATTAAGAAACATATATTGGACTTCATATTTCATAGTTTAATGTATACAAAAGTGGTACTCTATAACCAAAATGCCAAAAAGTATACAAAAGTGGTCCTCCATATAACACATTGATACTCAGTCGATTTCGACGTCACAGTGCTCTGCAGGTAAGTCTCTTGGCACCTCAAACTTCAACAGCTTCTTACAATGGTCGATTTGATGATCGAAAGGTGTGGTCCAAGCTCTGGCTTCGACCGGTGCTCTTTTGTACCAAACTGTTGAAGGTGGAGGAATCGGAGAATGACCGATCATCTTCAGTATGACAAAGTGGTCACCGATGTGACCTATAGTACATAGGTTAGAATGTCCGTGGTCCGGCGGAGGTGCGCACATCGGAAAGAATGTTTCTCTAATACCCATCGAGAAAATTACGAGAGGTATCATGTACCTATTGGCAAATAAATAGCCGGCAGACGGGACTGACATGTAGTGGTCTGTCCCGGTAACACTGTCGGTGCAAGGGATACTTAACAACAAACTTGCAACCGTTTCTTCGCTTAGGAGACGGGAGTAGAATGGAAGACGAGTCTCTAACTCCTCGTACAGCTCCTGCCTCACCCGTCTCCATCCGTCTTTGACATCATAACCAAGATGTCTTGCAAGCACATGGAATCCACAATGGCCATCACCGGGGACATCGACAATAGACCAAATGTATCGGCGAAGCTCAGGTTGGAATTTATCAATATACATGTTCAGTGTCTGGCTTGCAACGATATCTTCTCTTGGGAGGTCCATTTTCTCCAATTTTCGGCGAATAACAAGCTTTCCCTTCCGTGCGGGCGGAGCTTGCTGTAAGCTTCGTTCAACATGCTCAAAGTGCGATGGATCTCTCCTAGTTGACTCCAGCCTTCTCTTCTGTGAACTAGTCAATCTTGTGTGAGGCCTGCCTTTAGGATTGGAAACAACGGTCGGCTCATGCATTGTAGTAGTGACCGGACATGCTATTTCTTGCACTTTAAGCTCAATGGACTGCCGCTCTGCTGCTACTGAGGCTAACCACCTTGCGTGAAGAAGTTTCACACTTGGCAAAGAGAAGAAATCATCGCTCGTCTTCACCACAGGCATCATAGACAACTGCCTCCAACGTTGATCTACTGCTTCTACTGGAATAGGAATGGATTCACGGCGATATTCATTAATCTGATGTGCACAAGGGAGGCCCAGTGTATGTCGATGTACACACCCGCAAACTTGGGGATCAAACCCGACATCCTTTGACCTTTCAATCTCATCACATATTAATGTCAACGCCGTGTGTGATACCACGCGAACTACAGCATCTAACAGTACATTCTTTCTATGCTCATGCTTGACTATATTTAAGCTCATCTCAAATGATGCCTTAATTTCATTCACGGTCCGGTCTACCATAAGATGTATAGCTTGCCAAACAGAGACAAAGTTGCCGAGAGATGATTTTAGTTGTCTCTTCACTACAGAGTGTGCTCCTTCGACACGGTTGGTAGTTGTCGTGCCGTAATACTTCACCAAATTCGTCCATGCTAAGACGAAGTGTTCTTTGTGCGGGTCAAGCCATGTATCTTTGATGTATGTAATGCATGCCGGCTCCCTCGCCTCCCACTTATCCTTGAACATGTACCATGCGACGTCGTAACTGTCAATCGTAGAGGCTCGCCACACACAATTCCAGTCATTGGAGAATTCTTGAAAATTTTGCATGTCAATTTTACCTTCCTCCTTATGAAACTTCAACTTACATTGGGCTTCAATATTACGATTGACATGACAAGTGCATAGCAATGTATCCGCTTGAGAAAAAACAATGTGAATAGCATTTATTAGGGCATACTCTCTATCGGTCACAAGAACTGACGGCTCTGTATGACCGTTGTAAAGTGTTTTCAGTTTCTCCAATGCCCAAGTGTAGTCTTCAAGTTTTTCACTCTTCATGAAGCAAAATGCCACCGGGAATGTTTTCCGAGTACAGGTGAATCCGACAATATGAAGGAGAGGCATCTTGAACTTGTTGGTCTTGTACGTGCAATCAAGGACTAACACGTCGCCAAAAGACCTGGCCAGATTTGTGCAATCTGGATGAGCCCAAAAGATTGAAATTACTTCCTTACTCTGGGGATGGGTTCTATGGAACTCAACGTAGTGATTATCGGCAAGCAACTTCAGCACTTCTTGCATCGCTATTCTTGATTTGTTCCGGACAGCGTTCGAAGAAGATAGGGCGTTGTATATTGACCTCATCGTAGACATGTTCTTCTCATCTTTATGCCGTATGACTGAATATATTTGTCTAGGTGCAATACCGGAAATAGACAAGTCTTCGGCTATCTTCTTCTCCGTAGGGTTCAACCGTCCGACATACGGATGACCCAATAGTGTCTCGGCAATCTCATGATTGTGGGTTCTATTCTTCACTTGTACTGACCACTTCCCTTCTTCTTCTTTTCTAATCTGGATCGTGAATGGACAACCACATTTCCTCGTTCCAGCTTTCTTTCTTGGAACGTTATCTTGGATAACTGTGTCTTTCTTGTGCGATCGGAACACACCACCTCTTTCACAACCAACCATAACACTTTGTAGTCCGGGGCGATTTCGGGCCGATCTGGATATCACTAGAACCAACTTGTTTTCCCTTCCAACTTCTCGACACCATTGTACCGCATCGTCGCTTGATGGAAACGAAAGATCGGTCCAAAATAAATGCCCTACATCGATTGCAATTGGAGCATGTACCGCAACCTCGGAAGATCGAAAGTCCTACAATAGAAGTTAAAAGTCAAAACTAAATAATTACATAAAGCGTACTATTATTTATAGAGGAGTCTGTATTATTATTTATAGAGAAGTTTGTTCTTGGTCACAAGTTGAGATACTTCAAAGTAACATTGTCCATTTGGATCAATGTTCATATTTGGGTTATATATATATAAATCTGGATTAACTAGTTAGATAGTACTAAAAGGAAAATCACATATTGGTGTGATATACAAATAACTTAGAAGGCATTAAACCTATAGGCTACAAGTGAAATTCCATCAACCTTTAAGACAACACTTATAAATATATACATATGTACATTAACACACATTCCTACATAGGACTGCCACAGATTGGGCAGTCCCTCACATACATTGGACTGCCACAAATGTGGCAGTCCTTCACATATACAGGACTGCCACATCTTTGGCAGTCCTATATATGTGAGGGACTGCCCAATCTGTAGCAGTCCTCTGTGTCGAAGTTCAATTTTCCACTCTACGTAAAGTTCAAATGTAGTTACCACGATGATTTTCGATGCGTCAAAGTGTTCTTCGGATGTGTTGGGAGGATAATATCCAGCATTTGATGGTCCGGGTTGATCCATTGTCTATTTCTTTATACATTAAACAAAAAATTCCACTTTTATATGTAAAATTTAGGTTAAAACTTAAAATATTACACAAAAATAAATTCTACGACTTACAAATAAATGAGAGAAGTGATTGACACTGTATTCTACCAAAAATCTTCAACGATTTTTGGTTGGAGGATAATTTCACCTAGGTTAGGTTAGATATAGGTTTATATGAGTAGAAGAAAAAAAAGAAGTGGAGGAAGAGAAGTAGGAAAAGAAGAAAGAGAGATGAAATAAAATGAAATTGGGTTTTATAGCTTTTTTGGGCTGCCCCCCTAGTAAAAAAACCCAATGGCAAACTTGTAAATTTTTCAAAATTTTTTTGGGTTGTCCCCTAGTAGAAAATGAGGTGCCCCTAAAAATAACCTATTATAAAGGGAATTATGTAGGCAATTTATTTATTTTTACTCAATTCACTCCAGATTTTTACAATTTTTATTCAGTAGAGTCCCAAATTTATTTTGGCTATCCAATCCTCCAAACCGAACGTCAAAACGGATGCGACGCAGGCGGAGCGGATCTGGCAGCGGTGACGTGGTCAGGCGGTGGTGACGTGGTCAGGCGGTGGCGACGGGGTCACAGTCGCGAGGGAAGAGGGTATTGTGGATGGTGAGAGAGGCGGTGGTCGGCACGGCTGGGTGGTGGTCGTGCGGGTGGTGGTGTAGTGTTTGTGGAGTAGGGGTGGCTAATGGTGGCGGTTGTGGTGGTGCTTGGTGGCTGAGTGGTGCGTTGGTGAGGCTCGTGGTTCAAATGACCGGACAGTGGCTAAGGGTGGCAGGGAGTGGACTCAGAGCTCGGTAGGGGGTGGTGTCACGCCCCCATCCCGCTAGGGTCGTCCGTCTTGCCTGGATCCCTGCGGGATCGATCATCCTGGCTAAGGCGTGATGCCGTGCAAGCCTAAGTTGCGCTTGCACAAGGCCATGTACCTGCACAAAACAACTAGTCAAGCAAAAAACACACGCACGCACCCATTTATTGCAGAAAACCAAATATTGGACACAGAGATTTGAAATAAAAATACTTCTTTTATTGATAAACTTGATAGGAATACAAGTACAAAGCTTTGCAAACTCAGAAATGCCTTATCATGACTACATATTTCTCTTTGGAAACTCTCTTTTGAAAAATAGTCGCAATGCCCATACATCATATCCCTTTATTACATGCTGGAAATGAAAGACACCTTCAAAGGAAAAAGAAACTTGCAAATTGACTGGAATTGAAAAGAAGCTTCGAGGCAGTCCACAGCTCTACTGGGCTAGACGAGCTTTAGCGCCTCACTTGAAATCCCCCTGTCTCCTTTTACTTTCTGAAAAGGATGCCCACAACGTGGGTCAGCACACATCATGTACTGGCGAGCGGCTTTTGGCCGAACTCGCAAATCTCTGCACTAAATCAACATGTGGAGCTAACATTTACTAGTGATCTTTCTACTTGTCTAGGTTCTTTTTAACAATTCATAAGAACATGATAGTAGAAACATTTCATAAGCAACTTACCATCGCCGATAGTCATCCCTGCACAAAAATATGTTAGCACAATTTGCATAACGAGTAATTCATGTTTCATTCATGCAGATATTGAAGTTGTAATTCGAGTCATGCAGGTGGACTATTCTACATGTTGGTCCATGGGTTATCCCCATGATTAGCCGATATGACTCTCTGGTTCAGCTCGTCGCTAAGGACTCAGATATCGACTCCCATTTTCACATGGAGGCCCTAATCTCTCCTAGGCTGAGCGGTTCCAGGTGCCCCCAGATACCACTCGAGAGACAAATATTTTTCTTGTATACAAGTTGTCCGAGACCAAATGCATACTCTAGTCGTTATATCAGATGAGACACATTTGGACTTATTCACAGATATACGACACGTTTATTTCGTGCCTTCTTGTTTATCTCAACACGTACAAGTTCGTCTGTACATGTCTACATTTTCAAGCATACTTAGTAACCAAACAGATGATCATTCTTATGGAGCAGATAGAGTAGCAATACATATTCTTGTATTTGATTCAATTCAATTATCTTCTCTTATCTTTTGTTGATGTGGTATCATTGATCATAGGGACAAGGCAACAAAGTGGACTAGAGATCATTTTTATTAGGGCGTACAGATCAATGTTTGTTCGGTTGAAGCAACTCATCGAGATTAATCTTAGTTGAGAGAAGGAGGGACTTCACGCGTCGTTCACGAACAGTTCACGCGTCCTACATTGGCACTAACAGTTGATTAGCATACTTCGATCTCTTTCTCTCAAGATTCAGAATGAATGCGAAATGCGATGAAAGCGAACAATGAAAACCAATCATCGAAAACCAACACGAAAATGCATTTATCAAAACCAAGCAGCGAAAGAAAACATTCAGCAAAACTCTTGGATTCATTTCAATAGAAGCCAATCCATCAATTGGAAAGGTTCATTGCATTTCATCCGTGATCAATCGATACCGACAAAGGTTTCCCCAAATCCTCAGTTCAAGGCTGAGTCAACAAACCGTAGGTATTACATAGTGGACCGCGAGGAACGGGGCACTACATAATAACCCACCGAGAAAAAGTTTTGTCCACAAAACTTAAGAAACAAAACTCACCTCCACTTGTATTGCATTCAGGATCAAGTAAGGTGGAGGGATTGTAGACGCGCTGTAACTCCCGAAATTAATTTTTTGATGAATTTTGAATTCAATTCTTGAATTTTCTATTTTTAATGTAATATAATTTCTCGAATAATAGGTTCATGTTTGGAAATAAATTAATTTCAACTTTGTTTACTAAAATTTTATTATTAGTGGTTTTACTTAAATTGTTATTTTGATTCTTTAATTGATAAGAGTGATTATCCATTCAAAGGTTTTTTGCTTCTGTTTACTGAGTAGGAGATGGCTGATAAGTTTTTGTGTAGCTTTATTCTTAGTTCTAATTTTATTAATTGCCTCGTAATTAATTTTGATTATTTAATCTTTGCTTTAGCTAAAGACTTGGTTAATATTTTATTAAAAATATTCTGTTCATGAGTATTTTAATTTTAATTCTATATTGATTGATTATCTGTTAATAAATTTTAATTATGGTACTAATAGGAAAGAATTAGTTATTGATTTCATTTGCTGGTAGTTAACTGAATTTTTAGTTAGTTATTGCTAATCATTTAATTAGTTAGAAATAACTGAATTAGTTAGCAACTTAAAATTTTGTTTTCAATTTTGAAATTTGTTTGAAAAAAAATGTTTGAATATTCAAATTTGAAAATCTGTTAAAACAATTTTGTATTTTGAAAATCTGTGAAATATTTGAATATTGAAAAAATGTTTGAATATTCGAATTTGAAAATCTGTTAAAATAATTTTGTATTTTGAAAATCTGTGAAATATTTGTAACGCCCCAGAACCAGAATACTGGAGAGCGGGGGCGTACATAGCCAGCTACGTATATTGAAGTGCAACCCACCTCGCTATACGGTCACGGCTGTCTAGATACATGAGGGTTTAACTACAAGCCAACAGTCTCCTATGGTCATGAACAAGTCTATTGTCTTAATCTCAAGCAAGCAATAATAGTTACAAGATGTTAGAGCACCAAATATGTAATAGCAAGGCGTCCCATACATTACATGTTGGATGATCATGAAGCTAGTCGTACAAAATGTCAAGACTAGCAAGAGTTCAGTCATACATGATCAACCCTAGGATCCGTCAATCATGTTACAGCCCGTAGGCAGACAGTAAATAAGATGCAATACGAGCTAACACGTGCTCGCCGGCTAAACGCCTCAAAAGAATAATTTTACAAATAAGTGGGTGGACAAAAAAAAACCCACTCGTTGCCAAGGTTACGCCTGTTGGTCACCATCTGGCTGGAAGACAGGTGGATCCTCTGGTGCTGCTCGGATATCTGGCCACACAAAACCAGCTGGGTCAGACCCCAGAAAGAGCAAGTGCCACAAAGGAGGCTTCACTTAGGAACTAAAACCAGCATATCACAATAGAATATTAAAGATAATAAATAAAGAACTGATAATAATAGAGATAACAACAGTAAACTGAGTACGAAGAAACCATTCAAGTAGCCATGTCATAACCTTTAAACCAAACAAGGACCGGGGTTACAGCCCTTCACCTGAATAGAAACCCGTCTCAAATACTATTGGTACAGTGAAGACAATAAACGAAGAGAGGACACAGAACTGCTTCGGGAGCCAGGTTATAACCCTTAAACCAAACAAGGACCGAGGTTGTAACCCTTCGCCTGAACAGAACTGGACCCCTGATCTTTATTGCTAAGGCCAGCATAAATAATCATGGTATTAAGGTAAGGTAAAACATGACAAACATGGCATGGGGTTGAAATAAGACAATAAACGAAGAGAGGACACAGAACTGCTCCGGGAGCCAGGTCACAACCTTTAAACCAAACAAGGACCGGGGTTGTAACCCTTCGCCTGAACAGATCTGGACCCCCGATCGTTATTGTTAAGGCACGCATCAATAATCATGTCATGTCACAATCTTGCACAGGATCAGGATAAGACTAAGCTGGAATAAACTCCATCCAATCAATCACGACCAATCAAGAGTACGGTTTGATACTTTTAACTAACTAGGGTTATCACAGGCCTAGTTACTAGCAAGATGCAATGAGATTATCCCAACAGCCACAAGCCCTGCAGACCATCTGGTTATCCAGGTCGAATGTCCGTTTATGAAGAATGCAACACGTGACTGTGTGCTGGAAATGTGTCCTACTCGTCGGTAGGCTACAAGTCTACTTAATGCGCCCAGATAACGGGATTGCCTGTAGCTGGAAATCTCTTCATGTCTACTGAATTATTCTAATTTATTAGCCTTAGTCAATTACTGTAGGTATCCCTGACCGTGGTACTCAGGGATCCTTCTCCTAGACATGATGCAAGACAGTACTGGTTTATTTGTACAAACACAATCGCCCACGGTGTCCAGGTCATTCATGCTTGTCACGTTGGGCTAACTGTCGTAACAGCATGTTGAGATAAATCATGTCAGTTTACTTGTTAAGACTGCGCCACGGCGGGCCACTATCGTATCCATAGAACATATCAGAACTTACATGACATAAGTACAAATGTGACATTCAATTTGATAATAATGATAATAATAATAATATAATATAATGCAAGAGGACAGGGCTAATAGGAGTTATGCGGCAGAAAGCAGGCGCGCTTATGCGGCTGGGACTGCACGCTCATGCGGCTGGAAGAGGGCAGGCGTATGCGGCTCAGGAAGTAATGCGCCATGCGGCTCGGAAAGGAAGGGCACATGCGGCAGCGGAAGGAAGGGCTTATGCGGCTGGGTTGCGGGCTCACCCATGCGGCTCAGGGGATCTCAGGCTTATGCGGCAGAAAGTTGTCAAGCCTTTATGCGGCTGCAAGTATTTAAGTTCATGCGGCTGGATTTGCCAAGGACATAGGCAGTTGAAAGTATGAGCATATGCGGCTGCGCCCAAGTGGGACCC
This sequence comes from Iris pallida, assembly GCA_029216955.1. Lineage (NCBI taxonomy): Eukaryota > Viridiplantae > Streptophyta > Magnoliopsida > Asparagales > Iridaceae > Iris > Iris pallida. The sequence goes on along the minus strand of JANAVB010033219.1, from coordinate 25,430,325 downwards.
ATGCGGCTGCAGAGACGGGTCCTTATGCGACCAAAAGAACAAGTCACATGCGGCTGAAAGGGCAGGGCTTTATGCGGCTGGGTTTAGTCAAGCCTATGCGGCTGGATAGAGACAGAAGTCTATGCGGCTTGGAATTGCCCGGGCTTATGCGGCTGGGAGAACACTTGCCGCATGAAATGCGGTCAAGAACTGTCCTTCTTCTTCCAATTTCTGAGAAGAAGAACACCATGAAGCCATGCTTCCAAGCTCCATAAAATCTTCTTCCAGAGTCCAAATCCGAACTTCCATAGGTCAAAATAGGGTAGAACGAAATTTTCTACAACATGGAACCATCAAAATTTGGAAATAATAATGTCAAATAGATCAAAACCCAAGAAATCCGAAAATACTATAAACTTGGATCTAGAAAAGTTTAGCCATGGAAATTGAAAATGCTAAGTACTAAAGTGTGTTAGAATCTCGAGAGGAAGAGAGTGGAACAAAAAAAAACGAAGTTCCTCCATGAAGCAAGCTACACTTGCCTAAGCTCTCTCTCTCTCTCCTGGTGGTTGAAGAAGTAATGGTGGAGAAGAAGTAGTAAATGAAGAGAGAGAATGAGGGAATGGGTTAATAAAGGATGATGGTGGTGGTAGGTAAAGGTTCTCCCCTTGGTTCATGATGAACCAAGGCAACCCAAGCCTAGCCGAACCAACCCAAAATAGACCAAGCCATGTAATACCAAGATAAGCCAAGCAAGGAATCATGCAATACAAGATAAAATACGTACACGTATTTCAAAATACGTAATACGAACTATAGGCATTACAACTCTACCCACCTTAAAATAATTCCGTCCTCGGAATTTAATTAAGAGGCTAGAGGGACAAGAACAAGCTATACTATTCACAGGCAAGCTATACTAATCAAGTAATTATTCATGCAAGCAAGGAATCGAAGGCATGAGGCATAAGAAAGATATTATACCTCACGAGTCAAACAGGTCGGGATATCGCGATCGGATATCATCCTCACGCTCCCACGTTGACTCACCCAAAGAGTGATGACTCCAAGCAACTCGGACTAACTTGATAGTCTTGTTCTTGAGTGTCTTCTCTCTTTGGTCCAATATAGACACGGGCCTCTCCTCATACGAAAGGTTGGTACCAACAACCAATTCCGAATGATCCAGGATGTGGCTCGGGTCCGGGATATACCGTCGCAGTTAGGATACATGGAACACATTATGTACCTCACGTAGCGACGGCGGAAGAGCGAGACGATAGGATACATCTCCTACTCGTTCCAGAATATCGAACGGTCCTATATACCTAGGACTAAGCTTTCCCCGTACGCCGAAACGAATGACGCCACAGTTAGGCAAAATCCTCAGGAATACATGGTCACCGACCGAGAATTCAAGGGGTCGCCGATGAGAATCGGCCCAATGACGCTGGCGATCTTGGGCAACTCGAAGATGATTTCTGACTCTCCTGACCACCTCAACGGTCTGACACTACCAGAATAAGTCGTTTTAGCGACGCATAAAGACGTCGCTAAATAAAGTTAGCGACAAAATTACCGACGTTTCGTGATAGTCGCTGAAATGTAAGTCGCTAATCTTCGAAACGTCGCAAAACGTCGCCATTATCGACGTTTACCGACGTATATATACGTCGGTATATTGCCGACGTCTACCGTCGTGACGTTGGTGGATTACCGACGTATTACTGCGTATCGCTATGCGTCGGTAAATTACCGACGTATTACCGACGAATAGTCGGTGGTTTAGTGACATGATCAAAGTCGCTAAACGTCGGTAAATCCTGGGAATTCCTGGGAATATTAGCGACGAACACCGACGTTTACCGACGTTCGCCGACAACTATAACGTCGCTAAAACGTCGGTAAACTGGAAAATATGGCATATTTACCGACGTTTACCGACGCAAACTTACGTCGGTGTCCGTCGGTAAACGTCGCTAAATCTGCAAAAAAAATAAAATACAGAATGTCTATTTCTCCCTACAGTTTAAAAAGATAACCATTTCTCACTGTAGAATAGGATCCAAACAATCACATAATGTCCATTTCTTGCTGTACACAACTAACCAAGTTTGTATACTTGATGTCGATAATTGCGAATAACCAAATATCCAAATAACCAAGTTTACAACAATCACACAACAACTAACCAAATAACCAAATATCCAAATAACCAAATATCCAAATAACCAAGTATCCAAATAACCAAATATCCAAATAACCAATTATCCAAATAACCAAATATCCAAATAACCAAGTATCCAAACAACCAAGTATCCAAATCTACACAACCAACAAATATCCAAGTCACAAACAAAGAATGAAACAAACACAGAAACAGTCCTAACTAGGACTACTAGGAATCTGGTGCAGAAGGGGCACCGCCGCGACGAAAGGATAAGAACAACTCATACTCCTCACGTGAAATCGATACCGATGGAGGCAGTAACGTCGGTGGAGTCGGTGTCGAAGAAGATGGCGGTGGAGGCGGCGGAGTCGACGACGATGAAGGCGCACCCGGAACACCAGTACGCTCCAACGCTGTAAGTCGCTGGTGGTATGAATCCATGATAGATAACATTCTATCACTGCTCTCGACCATCGACTCCTGTGCCAATCTCATCCTCTCGGCCATGGTCATCTGTCCTGTCTGCAGCTCCGTGACCGTGCGCTCTAACCCTCCAACGGTGCGCTCTGTCCTCTCAGTCGTCTCCATGAGATCCATAATGCCGCGGTCGAGCGCATCCAATTGTGCTAGCAGCGCAGGATCGTCCGTAGGATGCTGAGACTGCTCCTCGATCCATCGTAGCAGGTCGTCACGGAGAGACTCCATCATCTGGTGGACTCGGGCAGACTCCTGGGACGGCTGTGGACCATACACATTAGCAGGAGATGTCCTAGAGGACTGGGTCGTAACTAGGGCGCCATAGGATCCCGTACCATAGTACGTACCCCTACGGAGTCCACCAGCGATGGCAATCCACAGCTCGTCCTCCGACAGAGCTTGAGTGGGCTTCGAGGAAGTACCGGCCTCTCCTGCATCAGGTGCACTAGCAGCCGCCCGTTCCCGTAACCTCTGATACTCGGCCTAGAAAGTACTTGTTATTACTAACATCTAATTTCTAATTAATGTACTTATTATTACTAATTTCTAATTAATGTACTTATTATTTCTAATTTTTAATTAATGTACTTATTATTACTAACTACATGAATATTTATTTGCATCATATTTACTAAATTATATTAAAATTGACATGAAGTATTAAATTAAGATAACGTATTGTAATACTTACATAAGTCTGCTCGGCCCTCTCGTCAATAAGGTCAGCGCCGCGACGATGGGTGGCCAGGAAGACGGTCACCATGTCGGCGTTACCGACCTTCCTTACCTGTAATTAAATATATTATCTTAGTAATAATTTATCGACTTTGTATTAAAATAATATTTCTAAAAGAGGAAGACATACCAGACGACAGAAATGTTCTGTCATCGGAATCGACCCACCGCACCACTTCGAGGCATGTTGCCTAGCCGCCTTGGCGTTCTCCGACTTCTCCTTATACTTTGGCTCCTCGAATCGAGCCTTCATCGTATTCCATTGATCAGGGGTGATCCAACCTTGGATCGGCTTTCCAGCACGATCATGATCCTTCTGATCATTGATAGAGTCGCGGATCAGCTTGGCATCTACGGCAGAAAACATCCCCTCGATAAGCTCGGCCCGGTGCGGTGGATAAAAAAACATATCCTAGAAGAGCGCAAACCAAATATTTATCAGTTATATATAATATACAAAAATTATATGATTCATGTTAAAAGCAAATATATTTTAACCTTGAAGCGCGCAAACCAGAAGGCCTTCATCTCGTCCGGAGCCTCAGAGTAGTTAATCCAAGCACCACTATAATTATGCCTCAGCATGTGGCCTAGACGTCTCTGTACCTCTGGGGGACGATATCTATACAAACATATTATATTCATTAAAAAAGTTAAATTATGATAAAAACAGAAAGAAAAAAATTATAAACCAAAACACCTACTTTGTACCGTCGGCCCAGATCTCCGTCCTCCTCTCCTCCGGAGGTGCGCACGCATCATCTGCATGATGTTGGTCGGCCGTCGGCACCGCCGCCTCGGCCGTCGCCGCAGCCTCCGCCATCTGCTCATCCGTCTCCATCATCGTATCAGCAGTAGGAACGCTAGACGGGCGATCACTCTCAACAGGCCTGGAACTACTCGTCCCAGGAGATATGCCACGTGATGTCGTCCCACCAGGCCCACATACTGTCCGATATGGAGGAGTAATCGGCGACGAGGATCCAGAGCTGGTACCAGAATGAGGTACCGAAGGAAAACTCCGTCCTCTAGCAGTACCTGTAGGAATTACCGGAGGAGAGTGACCTCGTTGTCCCCTTCGGTACGCTCTGCGACGACTGCCATACCTGATAACAGCATATGATAATACAACAAATAATAGAGACTAGAAATATGAAAGTACAATAAATAATAGAGACTAGAAATATGAAAGTACAACAAATAATAGAGACTAGAAATATGAAAGTGCAACAAAGACAAGATAATAACCAAGACAACATATGATGATACATTCTACAATAAACATCTAAGTCTAGATAATGTATTCTAGAAGAAACATCTAAGTTCAGATAAGTATATCTCTCTCAATCATCTTCAGAATAATCATCTTGTTCGTCTTCCTCGACCTCATCTTCCTCTTCCTCCTCATCTTCACTTTCATCTTCGCCTTCGTCGGCTTCGTCTTTCTCTTCGGATAATTCTACATCTTCTACATTATGTGTCGTGTAATGCGTAACTTCCGTGGAGTCCACATCGACAATATTGGTTACAAGAGGTAGCTCGTCCTCCTGGTAAGCTTTTTCGTCAACATCAAAAGTATCTCTGGCTTTAGTCTTGCATACTGCCCACCAGTCAGACTTCGTTGCTCCCCGTCTCGGATAAGCTGTAAAGTACACGAGCTGAGCCTGAGTTGCTAGGACAAACGGTTCGTAGCCTTGATATCTACGCTTGTAGTTTATATCCAGAAGACCATGCTTGTCAATTTTCCAACCTTGATTTTCAATCGGATCGAACCATTCACACTTGAACAACATGATCTTTGCAGGTTCTCTGCCATTATTATATGACAACTCCACAATCTCTCGCAAGATGCCAAAGAAATCATTTCCTGGATCGACGTCTTTGTAGTTCGAAGACTTGATACATAAACAACTGTTTTTCGTGGAATCAAGATCCAGGAAGCTGTCTCTGATCGGAGCATTTGTCGACTTGAACCGAAAGCCATTGACACAGTAACTTGGCCATATTTTAACAAGAGTAATTGGTCCCTTGGCAAGAGTTCTAATTAATTCAATCTCGGGTGAATTAGACGATCGACCTGAATATCAAAAAAGCGATAATAAGTTATTTATTGCGCAGTTGCATTAGAAGAGGCCAGTAATTACCGAGCTACTTACATATTCGCTCAACCAAGAAGGAAAATGACGTCTCATTTCTTGTTCTAATGCTTCGTTTGTTAGGTAGGGTCTAACCAGCCTCAACTCATCATTATATGTGCTGGAAAACAACGAAGCAACCGCCGATTAGTACAATAATATTAGCTTATACTATTACATTGAGATGACGTAAACTCATCATCCTGAGTTACTTACCCCTCTAGCTTCTCCACTTCATCCTCGTCGTAATTGAGTAATACATACAACTGAGCAGCCCTTAGCTCTTCGTCATTCAAATATCTCTTCTTCATTTTCCCCGAAGGCTTTCCGGACGCATTGAATACTTTCAGTATTCCATCATTAAATTCTTGATATCCGTCGTCGTTTCTCGGAGCCCTCGTTCTATTCGTAGCAACATGAGGTTTGAAATAGGAGGAGCAAAAATTTGTAATATCCTCGAGAATATAGGCTTCACAAATAGAACCCTCGACCCGAGCCTTATTTTTTACCTTTCTTTTTAGGTGATTCAAATGTCGCTCGAACCGGTACATCCATCGATATTCGACGGGTCCACCAACACGTGTCTAGTAGGAAAGATGAATCGGCAAATGCTCCATAGAGTCAAAGAATCCAGGAGGGAACACCCTCTCAAGCTTGTACAGTATTACCGCAATGTCCTTCTCTTGCTTTTCTAGACGTTCAACGAGCAATTTCTTAGAACAAAGGTCCCTGAAGAATATGCTAAGCTCCGTCAATGGATCCCAAACTGCCTGCGGTAAGAATTCCCGAAATGCAATCGGAATTAACCGCTCCATGAATACGTGACAATCATGGCTCTTCATACCTGTCAGTTTGTTCTCCTTGAGGTCGACGCATCTTCTCAAGTTCGAAACATATCCATCTGGAAATTTCAGACCTTGAATCCACCTACAAAGTCTCACTTTATCCTCCTTCTCCAGTGAGAAAATTGTCTTAGGCTGCTTCAACTTCCCATTCCCGTCCTCTATCAAATGCAATACAGGACGTCTACATATTTCTTCCAAGTCCAATCTAGCCTTTGGATTGTCTTTCGTCTTCCCCTTTATGTCCATTACAGTATTAATTATGTTGTCAAATACATTCTTTTCGATATGTATGACATCAAGGTTATGTCTAATCAGATTGGTGCTCCAATATGGAAGATCCCAGAATATACTCCTCTTCGTCCAGTTATGAGTGCGACCAAATCCGTCACACTTGTAGCCCGTAGCAGGCTGCTCAATAGCTCTTGGTAAATCTTTTACCTCTTTCCATATCGTGTATCCGGTCCACCTTGGCGGGGGATTAGCCTTCTCCACAACGCCAGCACGAAAAGCATTCATGTTCCTCCGGTACGGATGATCCTTCGGCAGGAATTGTCGATGACAATCGAAGAAGCACGATTTGCCTCCGTGTTTCAAACGGAAAGCCTTAGTGCTGTCCATGCAATACGGACATAAAAGACGACCATGCGTGCTCCATCCAGATAACATTCCATAGGCCGGAAAGTCGTTGATGGTCCACATAAGTGCTGCCCGTATCCGAAAATTTTGTTTTCTAGATACATCGTACGTGTTGGAACCTACTTCCCACAGCTGATTCAACTCATCAATCAACGGCTGTAAATGCACATCGATGTTCCTTTTCGGATTGTTCGGACCTGGGATAATAACGGTGAGAAATATATACGGAGTCTTCATACACATCCAAGGCGGTAGATTGTATGGGGTTACGATCACAGGCCAACACGAATACTGGGATCCCGAAAGTCCGAATGGGGTAAAACCGTCGGAGCAGAGACCCAATCTGACATTACGCGGATCAGAAGCAAAATCTGGATACTCTCGATCAAAGTACTTCCATGTTTCTCCATCAGATGGGTGATCCAACACTCCTTCGGTATGTTCCCGCTTATGCCAACTCATGTTTTCTGCAGTTTCCTTCACCATAAACAACCGCTGCAACCGCGGCATCAACGGCAAGTAGTGCATCGAAGAGGTAGGCTTCCTAGCACCGACAGACTTTCCTCTACCATATGCCTTGTAGCGATCGATACCACAAAATCTGCAGGCATCTTCATCCTTGTCGTCTTTGTAGTACAACATGCACCCGTTGCGACAGGCATCGATTTTTTTGTATCCCATCCAGAGTGATCTAACCATCCTCTTAGACCGGTAGAAGTCTTTAGACAATTTCGCACCCTCAGGCAATATTTCTATAAGCAACTCCATAAGACGGTTGTAGCAATCTTGCGACATATTAAAATCAGACTTGATGCTCAACAATCTTGTAACCACCTCCAACGGTGAATGATCCTCACAACCAGGATATAATGGAGTCCTTGCATTCTCCAGCAACTCCATGAACTGTGCAGCATCGGGGTTCGGTGCCTCCTCAGGTGCATCATGATCATCCGGATCGAAACTAGGCCCGGCCGCGTCGAAAGCCATGTTCACCAACCCATCGTCGTAAGGAGCGTTGTTGTGGACATCCACATAAGGCTCGTACTCCGATGCTAAAGACACAAGTTCTCCGTGCTCGCTCCACTGATAGTAATTCGGCGTGAAACCCTTCGAGTATAAATGATACGTGACATCCACTTCTGGATGATACTTCAAGTTGCGACATCTCACACACGGACACTTAATTTTGGTACCGTCCATGTACTGAGGGAACGCCTTGGCAAACTGCAGGAACTGGTGTACACCCTCTATGAATTCATCCCGCACACCGTACATGTCATCAGGATAACGGTTGTACATCCAAGTACGATTCCGCAGATAGTAATTCAGCTCCATAATTCTGTAAGATAGATACATCAAGGTAGTGAATGATATGCAATTGTCAGTTCATGCGGTCTACACTTTTTGCAGTATATGTACACATGACATTTTACGTTAAATGGTCAGAGATTATCTGTCATCTTCTTTTCGCATTGCTTACTTTTCTTTTGCGTGTTTGTGCGTGCGGTGATCAGAGATTATCGCGGCGGTATATCACCCGTGTCTACAATATTTCATATAGGCTGAGTTGTAGAAGTAAAGTTTTAGGATATTAGTCTATATATTATGTATAGTCCAACCGAGCCAACTCTAAGCTAAACTAGTCCAACTTGGTCAAACTAGCCATTTCTAAGTTGTATAAGTCAAGTTTTAGGATATTAGTCTATATATACTAGTATAAACTCTCCCTCCTCTCCAAATACCTGGTACTAGTTAACCCTCCCCCTTTCTCCCACTAGACACACACATACATATACATGATGTATACAACCACACCATAGTTCCCAGGTTCTTTTAACCTAACTTGCCAGTTGGTACTAACCTCAATAGAACAAACACTCTCACAGCTCAAAATACTAACACATGCTCACGCCTTACTCTTGTGACACTCCCTTTCAAACACAAACACACACCTATATGTTCCCTTACACATGTTGCCATATTACCTATAAAAATAGGAAACCCTTGTTGTCTAAAATAAGACACAATTGTACAAAGAGAATGTCACGACCCGCACCCGGATATACGGGTACGAATACGTGGGCCACGCCCAGCCTACGCCGCGGTATCGGCGGTAGAACGCTGTCAAGCATACTATACTAACTACAACATCCAAGAATCCATAACTAGAAATGTACTCATGTCACATCACGAAAACTAAGAAAGATAAGACAAGAATTAATAACAATATCACTAGAACAACTAGAATCTACAAGGATCATAAGACAGGAAAATAAGGAAAGAACAACAAGACTAACTAAGGATAACTACCAGACAACTCACATAGAAGAATAGTGAGATCCACCTCAGCTAGCAACATCATGAAGTCCAATACTGAGGGCACAACTACTCCTAAAATTTTGTCAACATATCCAGTCAGGATGGAACGAGCACAAATCTCAAATAACAGTTCTAATTATACGATATTGAACATGTAGCAGTAAATAGAGAAAATATACAAGAAATCATGAAATGTACATGTGAGTATCATGACAAGGTAAGCTGTAAATCTAGAGCTAGAACAAGGCAAGTAAAACTGATCATGGCATGTACAAGAATCAAGAATCATCTGTCTAAGTGTGTGAGTACTAGTTTCAACATGTGGCCGGCTTGGGTCTGCACAAGGTCTACTGATCAGCCAATCCTACGTGAAGTGTAGGATTGGTAGCATTCAAGGTCTACAAGAATAAACAAGGTGGATAATGACCACATATCTACACTAATACTCCCCGTCCCCGACTAGTATAGTGGATCCAACCATGACACATCATGACATACGATTCTCCAAGAGGGTAGCTAGCCTTCGCAGGAATCGTGTCTATACAATGCACAAGGAACAAGAAAGACTTGCACAAGATATACCAAGGAAAGCGAGGAATAATATCTCATGACGGGATCCAGGAAAATACCAATCCGTGCTAACAATGTGTCAAGAGAACAAGGGTATCTACACTAAATACAAGAAACATAAACGATATCATAAAACAGAAATATTATCAGAGAATGTACTCGCCTGAGATCTGGTGGAATATGTCAACTGGTCCAAGAACAGTGCCTCGAGGACCTATAGGTGGAAATACTGTATCAATATAAGGGTTTGGAAGTAAAATCAACTCATACTAAGTCAAACTAGGTCAAGACAAGTCAAAGCAAGTCAAACTAGATCAATCTAAGTCAATGGTTAATTTACAGTTGACTTTGGTCAACTGGTCAACTCTAGGTCAAAACTAGTCTAACCTAGGTCAAATGTTGACTCTACTTCGACGTTCAGTCAAAGTAGTCAACCATGGTCAAAGCGGGTCAAAGCTAGTCTTTATAACCATCTACAAGGTCAACACATTCAATTTCAGTGGATGTGAAATCACTGGAATCGATGGATCTCAAAATACCACAAAAGGAGAAAGATTATAATAATAGGATGACACGAAAAGGGAAAAAATCTACAGATGTTGTCGGATGATGAAACTAACATCACCAACGTGTCCAGAATAGTCAAATCAGCTAGGATAGCCTGTCCAAAAGTCCAATTTGAATACAGGGGCAAAAAGGTAATTTCGGGCCAAAATGATGTCCGTCGTTGGACACACTTTGCACCGAAAAATGTGCCAAAATAAAAGTGCACAAAAGCTAACAAATTATATGTCCACGAATCCAGAATGACGATACGAACCAAACGGTATATCCAGAATTAGATTTCGTTGACCCGATCTCAAATTGGTCCGTTGACCGGGATATTGAAATCTGATTTGCACGAAAAAATGTGTCGGAGCCAATGTCCTCAAAACTCAGCAAATTATATGTCAACGAGTCCAGAATGATGATACGAACTCAATGGTATATCCGGAATTGGATTCCGATGAGCCGATCTCAAAATGACCCGTTGATCCGGATATTGGTATCCGACTTGTACCGAAATGCGTGTCGGAACCAATGTCCACTAAAACCTAGCAAATTATATGTCAACGAGTCCAGAATGACGATACGAACTCAACGGTATATCCGGAATTGGATTCCGATGAGCCGATCTCAAATTGACCCATTGACTCAGAAAGTAGGACCCACTTTGCACCGAAATGCGTGTCAGGGCCCACGTTCTCCAAATCAAGCAAACTTTATATGAAAACATACCAAAATGATGCCACGAATCTACTAGTGGTGTCAGAAATTGAATCCGGAGTCCCGGGTTCAAAAATAGAATTTTACAAGTGCAACACTAAGAATTCGAACGGCCAACTTTGGCGTCGAATTCGACCGACCTAACAAGCTCAAACTGAAATGAAATCTAAAGGGGGCAGGAAGAGGGTTATACCAGCTGTGCACCGGAACTGGTGGCGTGCAAAACGGAGCTGCGACGATGAAGATACGAACCTGCGAAGTTGGCGTCGCAAAACTGTCCAAAATAGTACAAATTAAAACGTCAACTTGGTGGCCGGTTTTGATGTATCAAACGACAAAATTAATGGTTCAAACATGACAGAGGCGAAGGGGTATATACCGAGATTGCGACGGAAGAAACAGATCGCCGACCCAACGGTCGGATTCCCCGGGAAACGTGTACGAAGTCGCTGCGACGATGCGCCAATTCTGGACTTCGCGCGCGCGCGTGTCGACGGAATTTCGTGAAAAATGTACGAATCGCCTCGACGGCGCGTCCCGGAGGACGTTGGCCGCCACGGGAGGGTGCGGGGGTGTGCGCCCGGCCAGGGGGGGCCGGCCACGCGGTGGCTCGCGGCCATCCGCCGGCGGCGGCGGCGCTGAACCGCCGGCCAGGGCGCGCGGGGTGCTGCTGCCCCCTGCTGCAGCTGCTGCTGCGTGGCGCTGTTGCAGCTCGCTGTGCGCACGGCGGCGCAACCATGTGACAGCGGCGGTGGTGCAGCGGGGCACGGCGGCGAGCGGCGCGGCCACGACGCCCGGCGGCTGGGGTGGTGGTGCGTGAAGGTGATGATGAGGGTGGTGTTGATGGAATGGTGAAGGTGAAGGTGATGATTAATGGTGATGGTGGTGGAACGATGGAGAAGTGAGGAAGATGGAGGCTGGACTGTGCTCGGGAGGAGGTTGGGAGCTGTCGGCCATGGGAGATGTGGGGAGCTCGGCTAGGAAGGGTGATGTGGTATTTAGAGAGAGAAAGAGTGTGAGGAATTAATATTTGAGTGTGTGTGTGTATATTAATGTATAAAGAGAGTGAGAGAGATATTATTAGAGAGAGAGGAGAGATATTTTAGAGAGAGAATAAAGAGAGAGGGGGTGTTCGTACACAGCAAGGGGGGGTTGTGTGTGCTGGGGTGAGAGAGAGAGAGATTTTGATATTAGAGAGAGAGATATATTATAAATATATACGTATATATATATTATGTAAAAGAGAGGTAGAGATATTTATATAAAATAACGTATTCTCAAATAGGAAAAAATACAGACACATCAGGGGGATGTATGGGCAGTCATGGTCGGGTCCACGCCAAACTGGGTCGGACGTTGTGTCATGTTCTTATTTTTTTATATTATTATTATATTTTATTTTGTTCAAACTATTATAATCTATAGGAAGAGTGGAGAAGAGGGACACCTCACCCTCCCTCTCTCCCCATTTAATTCTTTCTCCCCCACACACTCAAACACACCTCACCACACCACATCAGCACAACTCATCCACCCCCCCTCTATATAAACACACACACACACACTACAAGAGTAAGAGAAAAGAAAAAAAACAAAAAAAAAACAAAACACTCACACACACACACCCGAGCCCCCCCCTCTCTACTGCTGCCGCTGCCGCCTGCCACCGCCGCTGCCGTCCGCCACCCGCCGCTGCCGCCGTCCGCCTGCCGCCGCCAGCAACCGTCGGCCACCACCACCACTTCATCCATCTCCTCCACTTCATCTCCTTCCTCCTCTACTTCAACTCCCCAAGAAGAAACCTAGGTAATTCTCCTCTTCTTCCCCAATCCTTATTCTTTTTTTCAATTCCAACTAGGTTAGGTTACTAACAAAGTTGTTATTTTGCTATTGGGTTCTAATTAGGGTTTGTGAAGGAGTCTAGGACATTTCCAACCCAAGGCAAGTCCTCCTCTCCTTCTTCTTCTCAAATTTTCCCATCTAGGTTAATGAAAATCATTTTTTTTCTTTCTTTCTTTTTTCATATTAAAATTCTGAAATTTTAGTTTCATGAATATTTTGGTAATACCAGAAAGTTGAAGTTGTATTGTTTAATCTTCTAAAAATCTGAAATTTCATATTATAGCTTGGAATAGAAGTTAAGGAAGTATCTCTAAATTTTGTTTAGTTAAATCCTGAATTTTGATAATATTTAAATCAATTCAAGATATATTAAAATATTGCAAATTCTAATTTCTAGTAAAGGTTTAATTTGATAGACATAGACAAAAGTATTAAATATTTATTGTAATGTATTCCGAACAAGTGGATAATCGATTGGACACAAATAGAGGAATCAATTTTGAACACGGATTTTGGACTTGCGATTATGGACTTGAACTATTGAACTCTTCATGAACAAACAAACACATATGAACATATGGGACTCTCCAATGGTAAGTTGTCATAAACATTGGAACTGAACAACTGGACCGTACGCCGAAAAGGTAAAAAGGACCCTGCTTTTCTCTACTCACTACGTAGTTACTCAATTTTGTGTGTGTCTATAGTTAGAAATAATTTCCGTTTATATTACATTCTCCTGCTTCATGCAATATGGAAGAGTTTCATTTGGTTTAATTCTCGTTATACTACCTACATATATATATATACATACATATATATATATATGTATATATATCTATAAAAAATATATATCTATATATATATATATATATATATCTACCCATACATATATATAAATATACATATATATATATATATATATATATATATATATATCTACATACATATATATATACATATCTCTATATATATATATATATATATATATATCTACATATATATATATATACATACATATATATATGTGTACCTGTACATATATGGTTATACATTATAAAGTCTTGCATAGTTAAATAAATATTTGCTCTATTTGACAAACTGCAAAGCCATTAGCAAGCCGCGAATTGATCTATTGCTAAAAGAAAGGTAATCAAATGCTTGCTCAGGTATAAATCTCCAGTTCTTTTCTGTTCTTTTATTCTTTGCATGGTTCCGGTGTTGAGAGTTGCTCCACCGAAGGGGTCGGCGAGCCCAATACTTACTTGCGTGGTTCCGATATTGAGAGTTGCTCCACCGAAGGGGTCGGCGAACCCATATTTTTTCTTTCATTATATAATTGTTTCTTGTAAATTTTTAGGGCTCCTAAATACAAAGGAGACTCTGCCGAATTTTTGAGAAATTTAAGAGATAGACAAATTTTTGACCTTCGGAAATTTTAAGGAAGCATTTGGGAGGGGAGAACAACTGAATATCCCTAGATATCCCGTAACATAAATAACAAAAAAAAGCTGATCAGTATTCGGAAATCTCGGAAATCAGTGCATCTAGTTTCGACTAGGGTGTACTAGCCCAAGGGAGGCTCTACATCTATCTGACAGTAACATCAATAGATGTCTTTTATTTAGCCCAAGGGAGGCTCGGAATTCACAGCCTGATCCCAGGTCAACGGGATTGTTCACGGGAAATATTTAGAGGATTATTCGGAGTATTGTTCTCAAAACTGTATTTCTTTTTCAAATCTTACTCCAGAAAACTACTCTGCCTATTATAAGTAGGCAGTGTCCTTAATTGCTCAAGAGAAGCAATTCCTATTAAAAGCTCAAGGGAAGCTCGGAAATCTTAAATATTCATGGAGTAGGACTTTGATCTCCATTTACTAGAGCATGTATATCTATATATAGTAGTGCACTTTAGTATACCATGTCTCTTCTTTTAAAACTACTACATATTCATTTTTTTGTTTTACCGTTCTTGGCCGAGGACTTGCTTGTCGTTTTCTAAACGACCTAGTATTTGTTCACTAGGTGAAGAAGAAGAAGACGCCTCCGCCGAAGTATCGTCGCACTACAACGAGGAGTAACTGTCTGGGCTATCCACAATTATGACCAGCAGTATCGTTGTCATTTTGCAATTCTATTTTTGTAATAAATCTGTAACAGTATTATGGGAAAGGTTCCCTGTAATATTGCCATACTATATTTTAATACCATGTAATTCCTTATATTTTCCATTCTGCTGATGTTTACGGACGACAATCGTGAATTTTGGCGCGTAGCCTGGGGATGTGTTATGACGTCACCCTTCTATCCGGAAAGCGGGACGTGACATGTCCTTTAAGTGGTGGCCCATGCAGGTCAGCAAGAATGGAAAATATAGATAGGACATAGGTTCGGATAAAACGTAGATTCTAGAATCGTAAGGAGCACTACGAATCCCAATCACACTCTAGGAATCTCTAAGGAGGAAGTATCAATAGTTAGTAGCTGATTTCCTCTTTTCTAGCCAACTATTTAATCCTAGTAAATGGACATTGACTCAAGAAATTCTTAATGTAGATCATGTCCCGCTTCGTGCCCTTTGCAAGATTAGGAAACGATAGTCACAGCCTGGATGAGTATTATACATTTGTAAGGAAGATGTGGAAAGTAGCTCCAAAGGGGATGATAGAAGCTTATGGAGTACACTACGATCTGAAGTACCCAGTAGTGACAGATATAGTAGACGAAAGGAAAGTATATTATAATATAGTGCATTATTATGTATTGATCAAGGCAGAACCATCGGAAGGTCTAGAGAATGAATGCAACGGTACACTAGAAGAATGGAAGCAGGCCCACCCAGAAGCAAGGATTCTAAATATAAGACGTATGTGGATTTAGATCCCTTCAGCAAGAAGAAGATGTATAAATATAAATATGTAAATAAGTATTAGATCCTTGACTTTGTATAGGGTGTGTGTGAATATATGTAATGAGATATGTAAAATAAGTATTAGGCATTAATATGTAAGTAACATATGAATGTATGTAGCATATATATAGTAGAAGCATGTTATGTTATCCATAAATAAATATGCTCCTTCCCATATTTTCCTGGTAAATACTTTTACTTAAGGATATTATAAATGTAGGTATGGACCTGTTTATGCCAAGTTTGGAATGGGATGGAAGTGATTACACTATATACTTATACCAGCGCTATGCCAGACTAATGTGGAACGCACCTGACTGGTACGATATCCATGTCTACCAAATATTCTATGCAGTCATGCGTCCCATTGTCAGGGACATTGAAGACGGAGCCGAAGTATATCAGGAAAATACAACTTACTGTCTGCATGTCCGAGACCCAAACCGTATTTATATCGGACTACATGGATATGAGGGTACCTTAGATGATTTTGAAAGGCTCCATCCAGAAGTTGACATCCTCACTGAGGACAGAATCATCATCGAGGCCATAGAATAAGAAAAACCTAACCAACATATATACAGTAAAGAAGGAATCTTTTTGTCTGCTGTGTGGTATTTTGAAATCGGCAGATGTATATACAAAAAAAAGAGGGGGATAGTTAAAGATAGATACTATGTCACATTTTGGGGAGATGGAGTGACACAAGTAGATTAGATGAAAAGAATGTAAACAAATGTGAAGTTGAGAGTAGGAACCACATTTTGTAATACTCTCATTTTAATGAAATATATATGGCTCTGCTGTACACCTTGTTATGAATGAATATTGTGAATATTCCCTGAGGAAATTGTGTCATTTATTTCAGGATATGGACAATCATACTCAATCAAACAACCCACCACCGCAAACATCAACGAAGCCAACCGTGGCTGACATGTTCCAATTGTTCCAGCGACTATTGGAATCCAATAATCAACAGGCCAATGCTGCATATGCCACAAATGCTACGATACTAGAACAAATGCAGAATTCAAATAATACCAAAGATAAAACCCTAAAAGAATTCAGGGATCTTAGGCCGCCCAAGTTTAAAGGGACTGAAAATGCGATGGAAGCAAGTCAATGGCTGAGAACCATTGAAGGGTTGATGAAGGCTGCCAAAATTAAACCCGAGGATATGGTGCCAGCAATCCGCATCCAGCTGGAGGACATTGCTGGATACTGGTGGAGTGCCGAGTACCCCGAAGATTCTGACGAGGTTATGTCATGGGCGAAATTCAAGAAGAAATTTGAAGACAGGTTCTATCCCAAGTCTGCGCGGATAGAATTAGAACGGCAGTTCAACTACCTGAAACAGGGAAGACGTACAGTTGATGAGTACGTTGCGAAATTTTCCCGGCTTAGTCGATTTGCCCCCAACATGATAGCAGATGAAGACACAAAGATATCCAGGTTCGTAGAAGGACTCGGGACCCAACTGAAAAGTAGGGTCGCCTCATATAGGTGCCGAACATTTTCGGAGGCAACAGAAGCTGCTCGAGACCAAGAAAGGATACTAAAAGAAGAACAACCTTTCCGGTCTCCACAACCTAAGAGGAGTTTTGAGGAGGGGGCATCCTCCAAGAATCATTGGCAGGGACCGCCTAAGCGTCCTCAGAATGGCAATCAAGACAGATCCGTTGTCTGTAATTACTGCCATAAAGCAGGCCATAAGATAAATGTATGTAGAAGGAGATTAGGGCTCTGTTTGAAATGTGGGGCGGGTAATCATCCAACCCATCAATGCCCTCAAATGCCTGCAACTGGAGCAATCACACAAAACTTCAATCAGGGATACCGACCTCCAGTTCAAGGAACCCAACCTCGACCTATGATGCAGGCACCAACGTCACAAGCAGCCATGGCTTATGGAAATCAGTACAGGCCGCCCTATGCACCTCAGGCATATCAATTTCAACAGGCACAACGGGCGACTCAAGCCCAAAATAATAACAAAAAAAGGAATAAGCAAGGGCAAGCATTTGTGATGGGAGCCGAAGACGCTAATATTTCCGGAGAAGTAATTTCAGGTACTATTTTAATTTCTGCATATCCAGCATCAGTATTATTTGATTCCGGGGCTACCCATTCATTTATATCATCTTCTTTTATATCACAACGTGAAATAGAGACACAACCCCTGCCTAAATCACTGAAGGTCCTCACCGGTCATGGAGTAGTAGAAGTCAGTCGGGTATGCAGTAGATGTCCCATAAAATTGGGTGGAGGAGCTTTTCGTACCCGGTTGCTCGTTTTCCCAACAAGCAACTATGATATAATATTGGGTATGGATTGGCTAACTGCAATATTAGCCAACATAGATTGCGGTCAGGGGAAAGTTTCCTTTCAACTCCCTGACGGAGAATCTTGTGAATTTGTAAGGGACCAGAATGAATTCAATGCAGAAGAATTAGAGAAATTTGAATTACCAGTACTGCTGCAAGGAGTGGCAGAACAACCATTCCCAAGAATAGTAGAAGAATTTAAGGACGTATTCCCAGAAGAATTGCCAGGGCTACCCCCAGATAGAGTGGTAGAATTCTCTATAGATTTAATACCTGGAGCTGCACCCATAACCAAAAAGATATACCCAATGAACAAGGAGGAGCTGGCTGAGTTAAACAAACAAATAAAAGAATTATTATCCAAGGGATTTATTCAGCCTAGCGCTTCGCCATGGGGTGCACCGGTATTATTTGTGAAAAAGAAGGATGGTACCCTACGCCTAGTAATTGATTATAGGGCTTTGAATGAGGTTACCATCAAGAATAAATATCCCTTACCTAGGATCGATCAATTGTTTGATCAGTTGGGAGAAGCAAGGGTATTTTCAAAAATTGATTTAAGATCCGGATATCATCAAGTAAAGGTAAAGAAAGAAGATATTCCAAAGACTGCATTTAGGACTCGGTATGGGCATTACGAATTCTTAGTTATGCCATTCGGATTGACAAATGCACCAGCTATATTTATGGACCTGATGAATCGAGTATTTTACCAATATCTGGATAAGTTTGTGATTATGTTCATTGATGACATTCTTATATACTCCAAAAGTGAAGAAGAGCATGAAAAGCACTTGAGGATAGTATTGCAAACTCTGCGGGAGAAAAAATTATATGCCAAGCTTAGTAAATGTGAATTTTGGCTGGATCAAATACCATTTTTAGGGCATATTGTCAGCGGAGAAGGCATCTCAGTAGACCCGAAGAAAGTAGAAGCAGTTAAATCTTGGCCGACACCAAAGTCCGTAGCAGAAATCAGAAGTTTCTTGGGGTTGGCAGGTTATTACCGAAGATTCGTAGAGAATTTTTCAAGGATTGTAGAACCTTTAACCCGTCTTACCCGGAAGGAAGAAAAGTTCAACTGGACAGAGAAATATCAGGCAGC
Source organism: Iris pallida (assembly GCA_029216955.1). Classification (NCBI taxonomy): domain Eukaryota; kingdom Viridiplantae; phylum Streptophyta; class Magnoliopsida; order Asparagales; family Iridaceae; genus Iris; species Iris pallida. The sequence continues at coordinate 25,411,006 of JANAVB010033219.1, read as the reverse complement.
ATTTGACGAATTAAAGAAAAGATTAATTTCAGCCCCAATACTGGCATTACCATCTGGTTCGGGTGGATATGAGTTATATAGTGATGCATCAGGAAAGGGTCTAGGATGTGTACTGATGCAGCACGGAAGAGTCATAGCATATGCATCCAGACAATTAAAGACACATGAAAGAAATTATCCAACTCATGATCTCGAACTTGCAGCAGTAGTGTTTGCACTCAAGTTATGGAGACACTATTTATACGGAGAAAGAATCAAAATCTACACCGATCACAAAAGCTTAAAGTATGTCTTCACACAAAAGGAGATTAATATGAGGCAAAGAAGATGGTTGGAGTTACTGAAGGATTTTGATATGGAGCTAACATATCATCCAGGCAAGGCTAATAAAGTGGCCGATGCCTTAAGTAGAAGACCTGAAGCCTTCTTTCTAAATACACCCAAGGAAATCCTTGAGGATTTGAGGAAAATGGGAATTGAAGTAATATGCCCGATAATCGAAGGGATATGGCAAAACTTACAAGTGCAATCCTCCTTAATAGATAGAATTAAGGAAGCCCAACAAAGTGATCCAAAACTTCAGAAAATTTGGAAACAAACAGAAGCAGGGCTCCAGACCGGGATAAGGAAGCATCCGGACGGATCGCTCAGATTCGGAGATCGGTTATGTGTGTCCAGTGGAGATTTAAGGACGAAAGTCATGACAGAAGCCCATAACTCACAATATTCTATTCATCCGGGCAGCACTAAGATGTATAAAGATTTGAGACAGACGTTTTGGTGGCACGGGATGAAGAGAGAAGTCGCCAGATTCGTGTCCAGATGTCTCGTCTGTCAACAAGTGAAAGCAGAGCATCAAAGGACAGCCGGATTTCTTCAGCCATTATCCATACCGGAATGGAAGTGGGAGCATCCCACAATAGATTTTGTGACAGGACTGCCTAGGACCCAAAGGGGTAATAATGCTATTTGGGTCATTGTAGATAGACTTACAAAGTCCGCTCGTTTTCTTCCTTTTCGAGTTGGACAGTCAACAGAGGTATTGGCAGAAATGTACATGAAACAGATTGTCAGTCAGCATGGGGTACCCGTGAGTATAGTATCTGATAGAGATACCCGGTTTACTTCACACTTCTAGAAAACCTGCAAGAAAACCTTGGCACTCAATTGAAATTTAGCTCCGCCTACCACCCCCAAACAGACGGCCAGTCTGAAAGAACCATTCAGACACTAGAAGACATGCTGAGAGCTTGTACTTTAGATTTTGGAGGAGCATGGGATGATCATTTACATCTGGTAGAATTTTCATATAACAACAGTTATCATGATAGTATCAAAATGGCTCCTTTTGAAGCATTGTATGGTAGAAAGTGCAGATCGCCGGTATGCTGGACCGACGTGGAAGAAAGACAGTTGTTAGGACCAGAACTGGTGACACAAACTGTGGATATGGTCAAGATAATAAGAAGTCACTTGCAAGCAGCCCAGGATAGACAGAAGATGTGGGCTGATAAGCATCGAAGAATGCTGGAATTTCAACCTGGAGATCATGTTTTTCTGAAGATTTCACCAACCAAGGGAACCATCAGATTCGGGACCAGAGGAAAACTGAGTCCGAGATACATTGGGCCCTTTGACATATTGGGAAAAGTAGGGAATGTATCATATCGGCTTGCTTTACCCCCAACACTAGAGGGAGTCCACAATGTATTCCATGTTTCCCAATTACGAAGATATGTGTCTGATCCAAGCCATGTACTCGACCATTCAGAAATCACCGTTGGACCTACACTACGGATCGAACAGAGACCCGTTGGGATCTTGGACCAAAGAGAAAAGGTACTCCGTAATCGGATCATTCCATTAGTACGAGTCGCGTGGAGCTGGGATTCGCCTGGAGATTCAACTTGGAAAAAAGAAGAAGATATGCGGAGGCAATATCCGTATCTATTCCATAAACCAGGTTAGCAATCAATTGTTGTACTAGTTATTTCAAATTCCGAGGACGGAATTTTCTTAAGGGGAGTAGACTTGTCATGTTCTTATTTTTTTATATTATTATTATATTTTATTTTGTTCAAACTATTATAATCTATAGGAAGAGTGGAGAAGAGGGACACCTCACCCTCCCTCTCTCCCCATTTAATTCTTTCTCCCCCACACACTCAAACACACCTCACCACACCACATCAACATAACTCATCCACCCCCCCTCTATATAAACACACACACACACACTACAAGAGTAAGAGAAAAGAAAAAAAAACAAAACAAAACACTCACACACACACACCCGAGCCCCCCCCCCTCTCTACTGCTGCAGCTGCCGCCTGCCACCGCCGCTGCCGCCCGCCACCCGCCGCTGCCGCCGTCCGCCTGCCGCCGCCGCCGCCAGCAACCGCCGGCCACCACCACCACTTCATCCATCTCCTCCACTTCATCTCCTTCCTCCTCTACTTCAACTCCCCAAGAAGAAACCTAGGTAATTCTCCTCTTCTTCCCCAATCCTTATTCTTTTTTTCAATTCCAACTAGGTTAGGTTACTAACAAAGTTGTTATTTTGCTATTGGGTTCTAATTAGGGTTTGTGAAGGAGTCTAGGACATTCCCAACCCAAGGCAAGTCCTCCTCTCCTTCTTCTTCTTAAATTTTCCCATCTAGGTTAATGAAAATCATTTTTTTTCTTTCTTTCTTTTTCATATTAAAATTCTGAAATTTTAGTTTCATGAATATTTTGGTAATACCAGAAAGTTGAAGTTGTATTGTTTAATCTTCTAAAAATCTGAAATTTCATATTATAGCTTGGAATAGAAGTTAAGGAAGTATCTCTAAATTTTGTTTAGTTAAATCCTGAATTTTGATAATATTTAAATCAATTCAAGATATATTAAAATGTTGCAAATTCTAATTTCTAGTAAAGGTTTAATTTGATAGACATAGACAAAAGTATTAAATATTTATTGTAATGTATTCCGAACAAGTGGATAATCGATTGGACACAAATAGAGGAATCAATTTTGAACACGGATTTTGGACTTGCGATTATGGACTTGAACTATTGAACTCTTCATGAACAAACAAACACATATGAACATATGGGACTCTCCAATGGTAAGTTGTCATAAACATTGGAACTGAACAACTGGACCGTACGCCGAAAAGGTAAAAAGGATCCTTCTTTTCTCTACTCACTACGTAGTTACTCAATTTTGTGTGTGTCTATAGTTAGAAATAATTTCCGTTTATATTACATTCTCCTGCTTCATGCAATATGGAAGAGTTTCATTTGGTTTAATTCTCGTTATACTACCTACATATATATATATACATACATATATATATATGTATATATATCTATAAAAAATATATATCTATATATATATATATATATATATCTACCCATACATATATATAAATATATATATATATATATATATATATATATATATATATATATATATATATATATATATATATATATATATATATATATATATATATATATATATATATATATATATATATCTACATACATATATATATACATATCTCTATATATATATATATATATATATATCTACATATATATATATACATACATATATATATGTGTACCTGTACATATATGGTTATACATTATAAAGTCTTGCATAGTTAAATAAATATTTGCTCTATTTGACAAACTGCAAAGCCATTAGCAAGCCGCGAATTGATCTATTGCTAAAAGAAAGGTAATCAAATGCTTGCTCAGGTATAAATCTCTAGTTCTTTTCTGTTCTTTTATTCTTTGCATGGTTCCGGTGTTGAGAGTTGCTCCACCGAAGGGGTCGGCGAGCCCATATTTTTTCTTTCATTATATAATTGTTTCTTGTAAATTTTCGGGGCTCCTAAATACAAAAGAGACTCTGCCGAAATTTTTGAGAAATTTAAGAGATAGACAAATTTCCGACCTTCGAAAATTTTAAGGAAGCATTTGGGAGGGGAGAACAACTGAATATCCCTAGATATCCCGTAACATAAATAACAAAAAAAAGCTGATCAGTATTCGGAAATCTCGAAAATCAGTGCATCTAGTTTCGACTAGGGTGTACTAGCCCAAGGGAGGCTCTACATCTATCTGACAGTAACATCAATAGATGTCTTTTATTTAGCCCAAGGGAGGCTCGGAATTCACAGCCTGATCCCAGGTCAACGGGATTGTTCACGGGAAATATTTAGAGGATTATTCGGAGTATTGTTCTCAAAACTGCATTTCTTTTTCAAATCTTACTCCAGAAAACTACGCTGCCTATTATAAGTAGGCAGTGTCCTTAATTGCTCAAGAGAAGCAATTCCTATTAAAAGCTCAAGGAAAGCTCGAAAATCTTAAATATTCATGGAGTAGGACTTTGATCTCCATTTACTAGAGCATGTATATCTATATATAGTAGTGCACTTTAGTATACCATGTCTCTTCTTTTAAAACTACTACATATTCATTTTTTTGTTTTACCGTTCTTGGCCGAGGACTTGCTCGTCGTTTTCTAAACGACCTAGTATTTGTTCACTAGGTGAAGAAGAAGAAGACGCCTCCGCCGAAGTATCGTCGCACTACAACGAGGAGTAACTGTCTGGGCTATCCACAATTATGACCAGCAGTATCGTTGTCATTTTGCAATTCTATTTTTGTAATAAATCTGTAACAGTATTATGGGAAAGGTTCCCTGTAATATTGCCATACTATATTTTAATACCATGTAATTCCTTATATTTTCCATTCTGCTGATGTTTACGGGCGACAATCGCGAATTTCGGCGCGTAGCCTGGGGATGTGTTATGACGTCACCCTTCTATCCGGAAAGCGGGACGTGACACGTTGGGCCAAGTTTGGACAAGGTCGAGGTCAAGATTTAATTAATTAATAAATTAAACAATTTAAATCATGGATGAAATAGGAGCACAAGGGAGGTCGAAATTGTGGCACGCAAGTGGCACCTGTATAGTCTACTCAAAACAGGCCAGGGCCATATATTGGGTCGTCTGGATTGGACCGATGTCGGGCCCGGAAATTAAAGTGGAAATTAAATCACGAATTACGGCAGACGATAAATTGGTCTAAATTGACCCGAAAGTTGCACGAAGCAATTGGAGCACAAGAAGACAAGTTCGAGTGGGACACGATATATCAATATGAAGATAATCTCGTCTACTACAAACTTCAAGAAGGAAGTTTCCAGAGACTAGCATCCCTGATGCTCTAGAATTTCAAGTCACGGTAAAGAGCATTTAATGATCGAAATTAACTATATAGTAATGAATTATTGAAAATAATTCATTAGAAAATTTGAAAAAATAATTCGAGAAATTCAGGGGGCTTACAGAGAACCATACTGTAGAACTCACACTTTAAGACAATAGATGAAGGAAGACTTGTATGGAGGATCGATAGGGTTGAGCAATGTCATTTTATCCTACAAAGAGAACCATACTGTAGAACTCATACTGTAGAACTCACACTTTAACACAATTCTACAAAGAATTGTCATAGGGTGTTGAGCGATGTCATTTTATTCTTTTCTTCTTCTTCTTCTCGGGATTTTCGAGTATTGGATCTTGAGACATATATAGCTAGAACTTACGAAGAATGGAGTACCATACTTCAACAAATAGATGTTGACTAATTGGTTCATATACTTGTTGTCTAAAATAAGTGTAGGAATGTTACAAGGTGAAACAATGTATCAAACACTATATCGAAACCCAAACCCAATATGCAAATCCAAATTAATACGAAAATACACAAGTGTATGTAGGGGATTAAGTGTACAGAGGTGAAATACATATATATGCATGCTTGGGGGTGTCCACGTGTCCAACAAATGGACAAAAAGTGTCCAAAACCTTACGAACACACTGTATCAGTGAACACATGGTCGTAACGTGTCTTCGTGTCCATTTTGGACACGAAAAACACCTCAATTAGGGTTAGGGTTTACCTTCAGTCTCCTCACGGTGGTGGAAGAGGAGGAGGAGGACAAGTTCGGTGGTGGAGGAGGAGGGGATTAAGTGTACAGAGGTGAAATACATATATATGCAAGCTTGGGGGTGTCCACGTGTCCAACAAATGGACACAAAGTGTCCAAAACCTCACGAATACACTGTATCAGTGAACACATGGTCGTAATGTGTCTCCGTGTCTATTTTTGACACGAAAACACCTCAATTAGGGTTAGGGTTTACCTTCAGTCTCCTCGCGGTGGTGGAGGAGGAGGATCTCGCGGTGGAGGAAGAGAAGGGGCTCGCGGTGGAGGAGGAGGAGGAGAAGGGGCTCGCCGGAGGGAGGAGAAGGAGCTCGCGGTGGAGGAGGAGGATGAGCGGCGCCGGAGGGAAGGGGGTCGGGCTGTCGTCGAGGTCGGGGGAAGAGGGGCGGGAACAAAGAATTTGGGGAGAGGGAGAAATGAAAATTGGAACCGAGGAAACCCTATTTAGCAGAAATTAGCGACGCCCGAAATACGTCGCAAAGCGTCGGTATTAGTTTAATATTCGGCGACGTTATAAACTTTGCGACGCTAAACGTCGCTGAACTGATAAAACTAGCGATATTTTCTGACAAATCAACGACGTTGATTTTTATTAGACTATAGGTAGTCGCAATATGTCGCTGTATGTCGCTACCAGCGACGTATTGTTACGCTTAAATTTGGCGTCGCTAAAACCAAAAATATTGGCGATGTTTTAAGTTGGCGTCGCTAATTACGTCGCTGATATGACTTATTTTGGTAGTGTGAGCAATCATTTCTGGACCGAGCATCTGCCTCTCTCCGACATCGTCCCATGCTAGCGGGGATCGGCACTTCCTACCATACAGTACCTCGAACGGTGCCATCTGGATACTAGCTTAGAAACTGTTGTTGTACAAGAACTCTACCAGGTGCAAGTGATCTTCCCACGAACCACCGTAGTCGAGTGTACAAGATCTCAACATATCTTCGAGAGTCTGGATCGTGCGTTCTGACTGGCCATCTGTCTGTGGGTGATATGCTGAGCTAAACTGGAGGCGAGTCCCCAAACTCTCTTGCAGGCTACGCCAAAAGTACGACGTAAATCTGGAATCTCTGTCCGAGGTGATACTGACTGGTACACCGTGCAATCTGACAATCTGCCGGAGATACATTTCCGTTAGCTGAGCCGTCGACTGGCCAACTCTGAACGGGAGAAAGTGAGCCACCTTCGTGAGCCTGTCTATGACAACCTAAATAGCGTCTCTGCCAGCCGGGGATCTAGGCAATCCAGTCACAAAATCCATGGTTATATGCTTCCACTTCCATTCTGGAATTGGCAAGGGCTGAAGAAGTCCAGCTGGCCTCTGATGTTCAGCTTTAACTTGTTGGCAAACCAAATATCGAGAGACAAACCGGACTATCTCCCTCTTCATGTCATTCTACCAAAAGTGCTGGCGGATATTACGGTATATCTTCGTACCGCCGGGATGAATAGAATACTGCAAACTGTGTGCCTCTGTCATGATCTCCTGTCTGATATCTCCACTGGGTACACAAAGACGCTTTCCATATCGAAGTGTACCGTCTTTATGGATACATAACTCTGGTCTTCATCCTGTCTCACACTCTGCTCTGAGTTGCTGAAGCTTAGAATCTGCTGACTGCGCCATCCGGATCCTCTCGACTATAGTGGACTGAACTTGCATGCTGGCCATCAATGCCACACTGGAAGGGAGAACAACTTCTATACCCATCTTCTGAAGATCGGCTAACAGCTCTGGTTGTGCTGTTAGGAAATAAACTCCGGCTCTCCTGCTCAATGCATCTGCAACGACATTGGCCTTCCCAGGATGATACTGTAGGTTGACATCATAATCCACAAGTAGCTCTAGCCACCTCCTCTGACGCATGTTAAGATCCTTCTGGGTGAAAACATACTTCAGGCTCCTGTGGTCGGTGAAAATCTCCACCTTGTCTCCATACAAGTAGTGTCTCCAAAGCTTAAGTGCAAACACTACTGCTGCCAGCTCCAAGTCGTGGGTCGGGTAATTCCTCTCATGATCACGAAGTTGTCGTGACGCATAAGCTATTACCTTCCCATGCTGTATCAGAACACATCCTAAACCTCTGCCCGAAATATCACAATATACTGAGAATCCTCCGATTCCATCTGGAAGCGTGAGAATAGGAGCCGTCATCAAGCCTCGCTTTAACTTCTCAAAAGAATCCTGGCACTCTGCTGTCCAAGCAAACTGCACATCCTTGCGGGTCAACTGGGTCAATGGCGCTAAAATTCGAGCAAAGTCCGAAACAAATTGCCGGTAGTAGCCGACCAATCCAAAAAAACTACGAATTTTTGCCACTGTGCTAGGTACCGGCCACGTTTCAATGGCCACGATCTTCTGGGGATCTACTTCAACTCCTCCTCGAGTGATGATATGACCCAAGTACGAAATGCGATCGAGCCAGAACTCACATTTACTGAACTTGGCATACAATTGGTGCTCTCTGAGAATCTGAAGAACCACATGAAGATGCTGCTCATGCTTCGCCTCACTCTTGTTATAGACTAGGATGTCGTCTAGGAACACAATCACGAACTGATCCAAATAAGGCATAAAGATACGATTCATGAGGTCCATGAATACTGCCGGCGCATTGGTTGCTCCAAAGGGCATCACAAGAAACTTCCAATGCCCATATCTCGATCTAAAAGCTGTCTTCGGGATGTCATGCTCTCTGAATCTGATCTGATGGTATCCTGACCGCAAGTCGATCTTCGAGAATACTGCTGCCCCCTTGAGTTGATCAAACAAGTCATCTATCCTCGGGAGAGGGTATCTGTTCTTGATTGTCACTGAGTTAAAGGTACGATAATCTACACATAATCTGGACGTACCATCCTTCTTTTTCACAAGAAGCATCGGAGCTCTCCAAGACGATCCACTAGCACGAATGAATCCTTTGGTTCTGAGTTCTTCAATCATCTTGTACAATATCTCTAGCTCTGACGGCGCCATCCTATAGACTCTCTCTGACACTGGGGCTGTCCCGGGAATCAAGTCGATGGTAAACTCGATCTCTCGCTCTGGCGGCATCCCTGGAAGCTCTTCTGGGAAAATATCTGGAAACTCTTCGATTATCCGAGATAACTGTACTACTGCTACTGCCATCCGCAACACTGGAGGAGAAGGTTCAACTTCGCCTCGGGAGAAGAAAAACTCCGGCTCGTCTGGAATGCTAAAAATAACCCTGCCAATGTGGCAGTCTATCCTAGCATACTGGTCCCTCAACCAATCCATCCCTAAGACCACATCATAATCGGTCATCGGAAACTCTATCAATCTAGCGGGAAACTCTCTACCGCTAACTATGATCCGACACGAGAAAAACACCCTATCTACTCCCACAAGTCCATTACCAGTAAGTATATTGAGCCTTACTGATAATGACTCGGGCTCCAGTCCTATCCGTGTCGCAAATCGTGCAGACATAAATGAATGCGAGGCACCAGAATCAAATAATACTGAAGCTGGAAAGGTATTGACGAGAACAGTACCTGCCACTACCTCTCCTGGTGCTACTCCTTCCTCTCCCATGGTCAAAGCCAGCACTTGACCATGCCCTCTGGGTGCGGGTCCCCTCTGCTAAAAATTCCTCTGCCTGCTCTGGATCAGGGCTTGGGCTTGGGCATACTGCTGTAGTTTTTGCTGCTGGAATGCCTGGGCCTGCATCGGCAATAACCTCGAAAACGGGTACTGCAGCTGCTGCTGCTGCTGGACTGGTGCTGGTCCTCTAACTGAAGGACTAGAGAAGTCCGATGAACTCCCCATGTTCGGGCAGTTTCTAACCCTGTGGTCCGGGGCACCACAAACCAAGCACAAACCATGTGCTCTACGACACTCTGATACCACATGCCCTGGCTTCCTGCAATGTGAACATCCCACTGCGGAAGACTGCTTCTGCTTCTGCTGCTGAGGGTGCGTCGGGGTGGAATGCTGAACCGACGTCACTGAGGCCGCCCGCCTCGGAGCTCCAATGGTCAAAGCCCTGGCTGCCGGGGCTGGTGCTGATGACTGATTCATCTGGCTATGGGATAGCTTCCGACCTCCGGTCCTATCCACGTTCCTTTGGGAGGCATATTCATGCCTCCGGGCTGCTCTCAATACTGCATCAAAAGTATGATGCTCAAACTGCTCCACCGCCAACAAAATCTCCAGGTGAAGCTCCTGCTGGAACCGCTGGGCTCTATCGAACTCGGTCGCCACCAAGGTGGGAGCAAACCGACTAAGCCTGGAGAACTCGGCCGCATATCCATCGACCGTCCTGCCCATCTACTTCAGATTGGTGAACCTCGTCTGTAGATCATACCGAGCTACAGCATCAAAATACTTGGTCTGGAATCTCTTCCTGAATACTGCCCAAGCAATGGGTGCCACTAATCCAACGGCCTGCGCCGCCCACCAGCTGCGGGCAAGATCCAATAGCTGTAGGCGCACAACGGCCACCTTCTCGTTCTCTGGAGTCCTGGCTGCTTCTAGAATCACCTCTGTGTCCTGAAGCCATGCATCTGCAGCGATCGCATCTTCACTGCCGTCGAAGAAGGGAGGGTTCAAGCGCTTGAAGCTGTTGGCCGCGCTATTATCCTGATGACCTCCTCTGGTCAAAGCATCTGCCACCGCCTGGTGCAAGGCATCTCCGTGACGATACTGGGAAGCTAATAGGGACCTGATGAGATCCACCAAAGTGCCATCATCAGGCTCTGCAGGTTGTACGGGCTAAACTGGTAGCTCTCCTTCAGTAGGCATGACTCTGGAGGCTACTCCTGAATGCTGGGCTTGATCTCCGGGTTGCTGCTGGTCCACAGGAGGTGCTCCGCCTTACTGATCGGCAGGTCCAGGAACAATGCCGCTGAAGAAGACGACATAGGGAACAATAAGGAAGGACCAGGACAGATCAATGATACAAGCATGTGATCAGGTCAAGATTCTCAGGGAATTGAAGATACGAGCAGAGATCAAGGGCGAATACTGATTGAGACATCTATTCGGTAAACCCTCATATATCTTGATTTACAAGACCTGCATGGGCCACCACTTAAATCATGTAACGCTCCAGAACCAGAATACTGGAGAGCGGGGGCATACATAGCCAGCTACGTATATTAAATTGCAACCCACCTCGTTATACGGTCATGGCTGTCTAGATACATGAGGGTTTAACTACAAGCCAATAGTCTCCTATGGTCATGAACAAGTCTATTGTCTCAATCTCAAGCAAGCAATAATAGTTTTAAGATGTCAGAGCACTAAATATGTAATAGCAAGGCATCCCATACATTACATATTGGATGATCATGAAGCTAGTCGTAAAAAATGTCAAGATTAGCAAGAGTTCAGTCATACATGATCAACCCTAGGATCCGTCAATCATGTTACAGCCCGTAGGCAGACAGTAAATAAGGTGCAATACGAGCTAATACGTGCTCGCCGGCTAAACGCCTCAAAAGAATAATTTTACAAATAAGTGGGTGGACAAAAAGAAACCCACACGTTGCCAGGGTTACGCCTGGTGGTCACCATCTGGCTGGAAGACAGGTGGATCCTCTGGTGCTGCTCGGATATCTGGCCACACAAAACCAGCTGGGTCAGACCCCAGAAAGAGCAAGTGCCACAAAGGAGGATTCACTTAGGAACTAAAACCAGCATATCACAATAGAATATTAAAGATAATAAATAAAGAACTGATAATAATAGAGATAACAGCGGTAAACTGAGTACGAAGAAACCATTCAAGTAGCCAGGTCACAACCCTTAAACCAAACAAGGACCGGGGTTGCAGCCCTTCACCTGAATAGAAACCCGTCTCAAATACTATTGGTATAGTGAAGACAATAAACGAAGAGAGGACACAGAACTGCTCCGGAAGCCAGGTTACAACCCTTAAACCAAACAAGGACCGGGGTTGTAACCCTTCGCCTGAACAGAACTGGACCCCTGATCTTTATTGCTAAGGCCAGCATAAATAATCATGGTATTAAGGTAAGGTAAAACATGACAAACATGGCATAGGGTTGAAATAAGACAATAAACGAAGAGAGGACACAGACCTGCTCCGGGAGCCAGGTCACAACCCTTAAACCAAACAAGGACCGGGGTTGTAACCCTTCGTCTGAACAGAACTGGACCCCCGATTGTTATTGTTAAGGCACACATCAATAATCATGTCATATCACAATCTTGCACAGGATCAGGATAAGGTTAAGCTGGAATAAACTCCATCCAATCAATCACGGCCAATCAAGAGTATGTCTTGATACTTTTAACTAACTAGGGTTATCACAGGCCTAGTTACTAGCAAGATGTAATGAGATTATCCCAACAGCCACAAGCCGTGCAGACCATCCGGTTATCCAGGTCGAATGTCCGTTTATGAAGAATACAACACGTGACTGTGTGCTGGAAATGTGCCCTACTCGTCGGTAGGCTACAAGTCCACTTAATGCGCCCAGATAACGGGATTGTCTGTAGCTGGGAATCTCTTCATGTCTACTGAATTATTCTAGTTTATTAGCCTTAGTCAATTACTGTAGGTATCCCTGACCGTGGTACTCAGGGATCCTTCTCCTAGACATGATGCAAGACAGTACTGGTTTATTTGTACAAACATAATTGCCCACAGTATCCAGGTCATTCATACTTGTCATGTCGGGCTAACTGTCGTAACAGCATGTTGAGATAAATCATGTCAGTTTACTTGTTAAGAGTGCACCACGGCGGGCCACTATCGTGTCCATGGAGCATATCAGAACTTACATGACATAAGTACAAAGGTGACATTCAATTTGATAATAATGATAATAATAATAATATAATATAATATAAGAGGACAGGGCTAATAGGAGTTATGCGGCAGAAAGCAGGCGCGCTTATGCGGCTGGGACTGCACGCTCATGCAGCTGGAAGAGGGCAGGCGTATGCGGCTCAGGAAGTAATGCGCCATGCGGCTCGGAAAGGAAGGGCACATGCGACAGCGGAAGGAAGGGCTTATGCGGCTGGGTTGCGGGCTCACCCATGCGGCTCAGGGGATCTCAGGCTCATGCGGCAGAAAGTTGTCAAGCCTTTATGCGGCTGCAAGTATTTAAGTTCATGCGGCTGGATTTGCCAAGGCCATAAGCGGTTGAAAGTATGAGCATATGCGGCTGCGCCCAAGTGGGACCCATGCGGCTGCAGAGACGGGTCCTTATGCGACCAAAAGAACAAGTCACATGCGGCTGAAAGGGCAGGGCTTTATGCGGCTGGGTTTAGTCAAGCCTATACGGCTGGATAGAGACAGAAGTCTATGCGGCTGGGAATTGCCCGGGCTTATGCGGCTGGGAGAACACTTGCCGCATGAAATGCGGTCAAGAATTGTCCTTTTTCTTCTTCCAATTTCTGAGAAGAAGAACACCATGAAGCCATGCTTCCAAGCTCCATAAAACCTTCTTCCAGAGTCCAAATCCGAACTTCCATAGGTCAAAATGGGATAGAACGAAATTCTCTACAACATGGAACCATCAAAATTTGGAAATAACAATGTCAAGTAGATCAAAACCCAAGAAATCCAAAAATACTATAAACTTAGATCTAGAAAAGTTTAGCCATGGAAATTGAAAATGCTAAGTACTAAAGTGTGTTAGAATCTCGAGAGGAAGAGAGTGGAACAAAAAAAATGAAGTTCCTCCATGAAGCAAGCTACACTTGCCTAAGCTCTCTCTCTCTCTCTCTCTCCTGGTGGTTGAAGAAGTAATGGTGGAGAAGAAGTAGTAAATGAAGAGAGAGAATGAGGGAATGGGTTAATAAATGATGACGGTGGTGGTAGGTAAGGGTTCTCCCCTTGGTTCATGATGAACCAAGGCAACCCAAGCCTAGCCGAACAAACCCAAAATAGACCAAGCCATGTATTGCCAAGATAAGCCAAGCAAGGAATCATGCAATACAAGATAAACTACGTACACATATTTCAAAATACGTAATACGAACTATAGGCATTACAATATTTGAATATTGAAAAACTGTTTTAAAATTCGAATTTGAAATCTGATTCTCTAACTAATTTAGTTACTTTCTGTTATTAATCTCATGTAAAGCCCCCAGATCTGGTTATAATTACTATATTGCCACCGATCACTATTGTAGGGAATACCCTCAGATCTACATGTATTTACCATCCTGTCACTCCCATCTTTGCACACACACACACATAATATTATTTTATTATAAATTAACACACAGTCTAATGCACAATTATGACAACTTTTTGACACACACTCTCTCTACTTTCTCTCTCTACTCTCTCTCTCATCACTCCTTCTCTTTTCTCTTCTCTGGCCGAGCTTGGCCGTGCGCCACTGCACTCTCACTGGAGGACCACCGGCACACGCCATCGCCGGAGACCTGACCCGTCGAGCCACCACTCTGGCCATCACTCCGCCACCACAGAAGCTTAGATCGGCCAATGGAGTTCTCTCCACTGCCGAGATCTCACCTGACCGGAAGGCTCTCCATTACAGAGCTCATCGTCGACTCCTGTTCGAGAAGCTGCGGTGACCTCGATACTTGTGCAGACGCCTAGAAGACTGCGCCGCCATCAGTGACCAGTGCGCCGCCTCGACTGCAGAGCCAGCATCGATCTCTACGACGACGCTTCGAGAGCAGCACCGACCCTTCGAAGTTCGTGTTGCCTTTTTGGATCTCGAGGAGCTGCTTCGACTGCTGTGCGTCGCCTTGAAGACCGTGCCACCTCGATCCCAGAGCTGACTCATCGAGTCACGAGCCGCTGCCCCTTTCGGAACCAAGGAGCCAGTGTCGACCCTTCGTAACTCGAGCCGAGAGCCGCCGTCCAGCCACCGTGGTCAGTTCTTCTCCGCGGACGACGTCGCTCGCCACCGCCGCTCGCCGAGTCTTCGGATCCACTGCCGAGGTAAATTTTGCTCGATCTACTCGTCATCTTCCTTGTTCATGTTTAGATCTAGATTTTGGGGATCTAGGGTTTCTGGTAAGGATTTTTTGGAAGATCTGTAGCTAAGGAGTAGGCTAGGCTGAGGGAGCTCGGGGCTTCAACTAGGGTTTATGGCCGGTTGTGAAGAGAAGACCTAGAACCTAGGGTTTTGAACACTAATTTGGGGAAGATGAAGATGCTAGGGTTAGGGTTTAAGAGAGGGTGAGACTTGGGATCTGTCGGCTGATGGAAGGAGGAAAGATGAGGAGAGAGTTATATTAGGGTTAGGGCTACTCAAATGGAGAAGAAGACACGAAGAGGAAGGGATGGAGCTCTGTCGGCTGAGTTTTCGGCTAGGGTTCTGAAGAAATGAGACTGAAGAGAGAGAATAGAAGAAGAAGTTATATTAGGTTGAGTTATTGTGGGCCGAGTTGGCTTTTCAAACTCTTGGGCCTAGAGGAGTTGGGCTGGAGTATTAGAGGAAAGATTTAGAAAAAAAATGAATGTTAAGATTATTAGAGATAGTGGGCTGGGCCGAATTGTGTTGGGTTGGTTGGGTTTGAATATGTGGGTTAATAGAATTACAACATTAGTATAAATATTTGGTTATATGTTGGGCTGTAAGTCCAGGGGCTGTGAGTATAGTTCAGAATTAAACGTTTTATTACTGAATTAACATTGGGTTGTGGGCCAGAATTGTAGGCTGGATATTGCTTATTTAATGATTAGGTAATTAATATTAATTGATAATTGTTAGCTTAGTAAAATATTTTAATGTGTTTATAAAGTATTATATACGATTTTGTTACAAGTTTCTAAACAAATTATGCTTTTAGAAATTACTATTATCTTGCAAAATATTTCATTGAATTTATTCTATCTATGTAAAACCCCTAAATTTTTACTATATTTTTAGTACTGATTTTTTTTGTATTTATACGTCGCATAGACGTATTATACGTCGTACGGGAATTTGCGTTTTTCGTATTTACTCGTCGAGTGCGAATATGTGCGAGGTACATATTTTTAGAAAAATATTTTTGATTTTATTATCGATGATGGTTTCAAAATAATATATATAATAATTATTTTTATTAAAAGTAATTTAGCAAGAAGGTATTTTAAAGATTCAATTATTTATGTTTACTTTCGAAATTTTTTTATCTAAATCATTAAAAATGTAGTTTAAAATTATTTTCTATTAATACTTAAATATTTATTATGATTTTTGGAATTAATTAATTATTATTATTTATAAAAAGATATTTTGAATTTAATTGTGATAATTTAAATGGTAATTTTGAAAACAAGGTTTTATGCAAATATTTATTGCATATGAGGTACAAAAATTTAAATTTATAAATATAATTCTATTTTCATCAATATTTTATTATTTTTTGAAAAGGTATTTTAAAATAGTGTTTTGGTTTAAATTTAATTTATGGTGATAAGTTACATTTGAAAAGATTTTAAATAGCTTTTATTTGAAAATGTAATTTATCTATATTAATTTAGATTAGATTTATCTAATTCGACTTGGATTTGGATTTGATTGGATTTAATTTTTGTTTTAAAACATATATGGTAAATTATCTAAAATTAGATTTAAATTGTAGATTGAACCCAATTTGGATTTAATAATTGGGTCCAATCATTATCCAACTGGGTATTTCCACATCCTATATATAGGCAGGTACTCTTCCATAATTTTTCACCACCCACGTGCATCGTGTCCATGTTTTTTCCTCCCACATCTTATTCCCAAGTTTACATATACATTGTATTTATCACCCGTGTCGGACACATCCCGACATCAATGAATCCCTAACCTAACCCTCTCCCTGTCGTCTCCACCACCACAACCATCGCCATCCTAGCCACTGCCGCCTTCACGTCTTTCCCCCGACCACCCTTCTTCCCAACCAACCACCACCACACACGTACCACCGCTACTGCCATCACCTCTTCTCCATGTCCTGACATCCGACACCACCGTCGACCCGATCTCTCCACCTTCCAGCCCACAGCCACCGTCTCCATCTTCAACCACACCTCACGACCACCACCCCTACATCCCTCCGGCCACATCCTTTCGACCGACCACCCCACACAGTAGCCACCGGCCACAACCCCATCACCCGGTCGAACACCTTGCCGTCACCACCAGCCTCCTCCTCGACGGAACCACCATCTCCGGCCAGTGGCCAACCTCGGTCCCCTCCTCGACCCACTCCAGCAAACACCACCACCAAAAATTAACAAAAAATAGAAACCCTACCTGTCCGCTGCCTTTGCCCAACCCCGGCGCTGCCGCCCTCGGTGAACGGCGGAGCCTTCTCTTCCCCGCCTCTGTGCCGACCTCACCGATCATAGCCGCTCGTCGCGCGGACAGCCGTCGCAAGTCTCATTCCGCCTCGTCCAGGGTCAGCCCGCGTCGTCGGACTCCGTCGAGACTAGATCTGCCCTCTGACTTTCCCCCAACTCCTTCGATCCTCCACCTCCTCCGCAGCCCCTTCGGCGCCGCCGGATCTCCCGCTCCCCTTTCCCAACTTCCTCCTCCCGCTTCCTCTTCCCGACTCCACCTCGATCTCCCTCTCGCTCAAGGCTCCCCTCTGTTCCTCACTCCCACTCTTCTCCTTTCTCTCTCTTCTACCGTCCCTTCCCTCTTTATAAAATTATTTTATTTTGGTTCTCCCGAAAAGGGACAGGGAATGGCTCTGCTGCTCTTGTTTTAATGAGAGGAGAAGAGCATCTGATTATTATTATTATTATTATTATTATTATTATTATTATTATTATTTCTCCTACTTTTATTTTCCTGTATAATGGGGAGAACGCAGTATATTAGGGTTGGGTTATTTTATTGTTATTATTGTTATTATTATTATATTTTTTTATATAACGATTTTGTTATTGTTACTGTTAAAAAAACTACTTATTTATTGCTATTGTTATTTTAGGGATTTTATGAGGATATTATTCTCTAACCATTTTCAAAGATATTTTGCCAAAATTTATACTCTAAAATTTAGTTTTAGCCCTAAAAATCCTTACTAGATTTTATAAACTATTTTTATATACACTAATTCCTAGTCTTTTAAAATATTTATTCCTACCTAAAAAGTTTAGAATTTTTGCCTAAAAATATTTATCTAAAAGATTATTTTACTAGTAACGAAATATTCAAGGTTTATAAATAGTTTTACAAAGATCTTATATATAGTATTTATCCAAATTCTTCGATTATCCTCCCATCCATGACAAATTCCCCTATTCCTATTCCATTGCCAACTCTGTACTTCCTCCTATCTGCCCTAGCTAAACTGAGTATTCTGGACCCGATGGACCAGTCCGTGCCACCATCGGAGGCCCCTTTGCGTAGTTGTAACACCGAAGCCGATCTTGTACCACCTTTATTGTAACACACCAGGCATCTCACCAGACATCGCAACAGGCAAGTAAACCTTGCTAATTAACTGTCAAATTATTTATTTTCTGCATTATTTATTTGTTTCATATTGTTAGTTTTCTTTGTTATAAACGGTGCGTCCAAGCCATACTTGGGTGCAAGCGACTTATTAGTCGTTTTACTTTACTATATGCATGTTAACTTAGTTTTAGCGGACTACCTTCTTGTTGAGGGATATCCTTATATCTCCTTTGTCCATGACACTCACACTACACGATATGAGACATTTTGCTAGGGGTATGACTTATGGATTGGCCATCTCTAAAGTTGTGTGACGGTAGATGATCGTAACTGCTATGACTATGATTTTAGAGACTCAAGCAGTTACAAAACTGGACGAGCCATTGACATGACTTGGTCAGTGTAGGAAATATTGGGGAAGGACAGTCCCTAGTGCGTATAAGAATCCTAACAGGTAAACCACAGTCTCCGGATGGAACTGTGGCGATTTATTTGCAGATGCCCTCTGACGTTTTGGACGTTACGGACGGATACGGATCACTGGATGCCAGTTACGTACTTATAGCCTAAAATTCCACCCATGCGCATAAAAGTTGTCCTCTAAATTGCACAATAGATGGTTAGCATTCCCTTTTGCATATTGGTGTCTAGGAGAGTCTTGCATATTATTATTATTTTGACAGTTCATATTAGCTTGTTCTTCCTGTATCTTGTTGCGTCCCTCTGAGGACCTGGTTATTTCCCATGTGTGTGTTCATGTCTTTCGCAGGTATCCTAGTCGGGATCGTGGCCTTCTCCATTTCTTCGAAGATGACGTGCCTTGGACCTTTCTTGCTACTTCCGCCAATTCATTCGTATGTCATGTATCTTTTTTCTTGTTATTAGTTGGTAGTAGATTTGTCTCCGCCCAACTACATGTAAACAGACAATTCTTACTTATTTCTATAAAAGCTTGATTTTATTTTGTGGATGAGATTGGTTAGTTGTGGTTTACTGCATTTTAGAGCTTACGTATATTTATTATACGGCTGGCATGTCTACGTTCCTAGTCCTACATATTTTGGGATTGGGGCGTTACATATTTTTGTGGTGGCCCATGCAGGTCTAGAGAAATTGTTTGATTACTTTACCGTACCAAGCAAGCCTGCGTATAGGATTAGAGTCTAGGATCTCATCTACATACTTGACCGCCTTATCGCTTGACTCCTCGAGTTGCATCTTGCTTGATCCCTTCTATCGTAATTCGTGTCCTCCTTTCGTGCTTGATAAGAGATTAATAAGGTAACCCATACTAGGTGGACATGAACCAATTGTCCCATCACCCTACTAGTTTAACTCTTGTAAGTTGGGTAGATACCTCATGACCTAACATTTCTTTTTTCCTTATGACCCATATTTACTTAGACTATAGCCTTATAGGACCCTAACTTATCTAACCCACCAAGCCTTAGACAAAAGACAGTAGGATGAATGTATAAGAACAATCACATGACAAGACTTAGATTCATAAGGAGTCGAACTAATTCTACATTTTTTCACTCTTACGCTCTCTTGCCTATGTTATTATCATCGTGACTAATGCTGCTAAATAGTCTAATTTTTGCAAGCTTATTTTTTATCAAGCTTGTTCAAGGACATATATTTTATTGGGGGCCGCCACTAACATATTGTCTACTCAGAACCGATGCATGATGGTCTGATCAACCTAGTGCACTTTGGTTCGCCTTTCACACGATTATTCTACGTGGTTGAGATATAGTTAAACTTACCCTTAGAATCTCATCCACTATTGCCTTGACAATTCTTTTTGAATTATTCGGCCTCCTTTGAACCACGTATTCGTATTCATATTCGATAATCTCTTCTTCGAACCCTTTGTTACTTTCGCCTTCATCTATTTTAGAAGGACGAAGACGCTTATACTTGAATTTTCTCTAGCTGTCCTTTTCACTCATGACCATTACCACTCAATATTACTATACCTTCGTCCCAAACTGCTCGTTCTTTTCCTCGGCCATATATTTACTATCACGATCTCCTAATCACTTTAATTAGGAGTGAATCTAATCGTTCTCCTAATCGTGCCATCAACCTACTCCTAAGAAACCATATCTTAAGTCTCTAAATTATTTATCTTGATCTACTTAAAAACTACTAATCATTTTCCTTCTGGCGTTAGTTAGCCATATCCATGATTATTTTTGTATTTATCTAAAACACGATTTTCTAATACATGTTTTGTTGAACGTTGTGATTTGATTGTTCCTCATCGATATACCCTTGTACCTTCTCAACCCCCCTACTTATTCTTAATTTCGAGGACGAAATTCTTGTAAGTAGGGTAGGATGTAAAATTCCTAAATTTTTACTATATTTTTAGTACTGATTTTTTTTTTGTATTTATACGTCGCATAGTCGTATTGTACGTCGTACGGGAATTTGTGTTTTTCGTATTTACTCGTCGAGTGCGAATATTTGCGAGGTACATATTTTTAGAAAAATGTTTTTGATTTTATTATCGATGATGGTATCAAAATAATATATATAATAATTATTTTTATTAAAAGTAATTTAGCAAGAAGGTATTTTAAAGATTCGATTATTTATGTTTACTTTCGAAATTGTTTATCTAAATTATTAAAAATGTAGTTTAAAATTATTTCCAATTAATACTTAAATATTTATTATGATTTTCAAAATTAATTAATTATTATTATTTATAAAAAGATATTTTGAATTTAATTGTGATAATTTAACTGGTAATTTTGAAAAGAAGGTTTTATGCAAATATTTATTGCATATGAGGTACAAAAATTTAAATTTATAAATAAAATTCTATTTTCATTAATATTTTATTATTTTTTGAAAAGGTATTTTAAAATAGTGTTTTGGTTTAAATTTAATTTATGGTGATAAGTTACATTTGAAAAGATTTTAAATAGCTTTTATTTGAAAATGTAATTTATCTATATTAAATTAGATTAGATTTATCTAATTCGACTTGGATTTGATTGGATTTAATTTTTGTTTTAAAACATATATGATAAATTATCTAAAATTAGATTTAAATTGTAGATTGAACCCAATTTGGATTTAATAATTGGGTCCATTCCTTATCCAACTGGGTATTCCCACATCCTATATATAGGCAGGTACTCCTCCATATTTTTTACCACCCACGTGCATCGTGTCCATGTTTTTCCCTCCCACATCTTATTGCCAAGTTTACATATACATTGTATTTATCACCCGTATCGAACACATCCCGACATCAATGAATCCCTAACCTAACCCTCTCTCTGTCGTCTCCACCACCACAACCATCGCCATCCTAGCCACTGCCGCCTTCACGTCTTTCCCCCGACCACCCTTCTTCCCAACCAACCACCACCACACACGCACCACCGCTACTGCCATCACCTCTTCTCCCTGTCCCGATACCCGACACCACCGTCGACCCCATCTCTCCACCTTCCAGCCCACAGCTACCGTCTCCATCTTCAACCACACCTCACGACCACCACCCCTACATCCCTCCGGCCACATCCTTCCGGCCGACCACCCCACACAGTAGCCGCCGGCCACAACCCCATCACCCGACCGAACACCTTGCCGTCACCACCAGCCTCCTCCTCCTCGACGGAACCACCACCTCCGGCCAGTGGCCAACCTCGGTCCCCTCCTCGACCCACTCCAGCAAACACCACTACAAAAAATTAACAAAAAATAGAAACCCTACCTGTCCGCAGCCGTTGCCCGACCCCGGCGCCGCCGCCCTCGATGAACGGCGGAGCCTTCTCTTTTCCGCCTCTGCGCTGACCTCGCCGATCATAGCCGCTCGTCGCGTGGACAGCCGCCGCAAGTCTCGTTCCGCCTCGCCCAGGGTCAGCCCACGTCGCCGGACTCCGTCGAGACTAGATCTGCCCTCTGACTTCCCCCAACTCCTCCGATCCTCCACCTCCTCCGCAGCCCCTTCGACGCCGCCGGATCTCCCGCTTCCCTTTCCCAACTTCTTCCTTCCGCTTCCTCTTCCCGACTCCACCTCGATCTCCCTCTCGCTCAAGGCTCCCCTCTGTTCCTCACTCCCACTCTTCCCCTTTCTCTCTCTTCTACCGTCCCTTCCCTCTTTATAAAATTATTTTATTTTGTTCTCCTGAAAAGGGACAGGGAATGGCTCTGCTGCTCTTATTTTAGTGAGAGGAGAAGAGCAGCTGATTATTATTATTATTATTATTATTATTATTATTACTATTACTATTACTATTACTATTATTATTATTATTATTATTATTATTATTATTATTATTATTTCTTCTACTTTTATTTTCCTGTATAATGGGAAGAACGCAGTATATTAG
This sequence comes from Iris pallida, assembly GCA_029216955.1. Lineage (NCBI taxonomy): Eukaryota > Viridiplantae > Streptophyta > Magnoliopsida > Asparagales > Iridaceae > Iris > Iris pallida. The sequence continues at coordinate 25,388,259 of JANAVB010033219.1, read as the reverse complement.
GGTTGGGTTATTTTATTGTTATTATTATTATATTTTTTATATAATGATTTTGTTGTTGTTACTGTTAAAAAAAAACTACTTATTTACTGCTATTGTTATTTTAGGGATTTTATGAGGATATTATTCTCTAACCATTTTCAAAGATATTTTGCCAAAATTTATACTCTAAAATTTAGTTTTAGCCCTAAATTCCTTACTAGATTTTATAAACTATTTTTATATACACTAATTCCTAGTCTTTTAAAATATTTATTCCTACCTAAAAAGTTTAGAGTTTTTGCCTAAAATATTTATCTAAAAGATTATTTTACTAGTAACGAAATATTCAAGGTTTATAAATAGTTTTACAAAGATCTTATATATATTATTTATCCAAATTCTTCGATTATCCTCCCATCCATGACAAATTCCCCAATTTCTATTCCATCGCCAACTCTGTACTTCCTCCTATATGCCCTAGCTAAACTGAGTATTCTGGACCCGATGGACCAGTCCGTGCCACCATCAGAGTCCCCTTTGTAGTTGTAACACCGAAGCCGATCTTGTACCACCTTTATTGTAACACACCAGGCATCTCACCATGCGTCGCAACAGGCAAGTATACCTTGCTAATTAACTGTCAAATTATTTATTTTCTGTATTATTTATTTTGTTTCATATTGTTAGTTTTCTTTGTTATAAACTGCGCGTCCAAGCCATACTTGGGTGCAAGCGACTTATTAGTCGTTTTACTTTACTATATGCATGTTAACTTAGTTTTAGCGGACTACCTTCTTGTTGAGGGATATCCTTATATCTTCTTTGGCCATGACACTCACACTACACGATATGAGACATTTTGCTAGGGGCATGACTTATGGATTGGCCATCTCTAAAGTTGTGTGATGGTAGATGATCGTAACTGCTATTACTAGAGTTTTAGAGACTCAAGCAGTTACAAAACTGGACGAGCCATGGACATGACTTGGTCAGTGTGGGAAATATTGGGAGAGGACAGTCGCTAGTGCGTATGGGAATCCAAACAGGTAAACCACAGTCTCCGGATGGAACTGTGGCAATTTATTTGCAGATGCCCTCTGACGTTTTGGACGTTACGGACGGATACGGATCACTGGATGCCAGTTACGTACTTATAGCCTAAAATCTCACCCATGCGCATAAAAGTTGTCCTCTAAATTGCACAATATATGGTTAGCATTCCCTTTTGCATATTGGTGTCTAGGAGAGTCTTGTATATTATTATTATTTTGACAGTTCATATTAGCTTTTTCTTCCTGTATCTTGCTGCGTCCCTCTGAGGACCTGGTTATTTCCCAGGTGTGTGTTCATGTCTTTCGCAGGTATCATAGCCGAGATCGTGGCCTTCTCAATTTCTTCGAAGCTGGCGTACCTTGGACCTTTCTTGCTACTTTCGCCAATTCATTCGTATGTCATGTATCTCTTTTCTTGTTATTAGTTGGTAGTGGATTTGTCTCCGCCCAACTACATGTAAACAGACAATTCTTACTTATTTCTATAAAAGCTTGATTTTATTTTGTGGATGAGATTGGTTAGTTGTGGTTTACTGCATTTTACAGCTTACGATATTTATTATACGGGTGGCATGTCTACGTTCCTAGTCCTACGTATTTTGGGATTGGGGCGTTACAATCTATCTAAAAACTTTAATTGGTGCATCTAGATAATATTTGTTAGATTAATATTATTATTACTTTGTAAAATATCTCTAAAAGGATTTTTATCTAACTATAGTATTTTGCTAGTAAAAATTATTAACAATATTAGCTAATTAGCCTTGTTTAAACACTAAATAATTGTAATGAATATTTTAAAAAGTAAAATATTATTTTGTACCATTAGACTAAATAGCCTATTTTGCTAAGATATTCATTAAACTCTTTTTCCTTAGTTAAACTATTAATGATAATTAATATAATTAGCCAGTAAGTTTTGGGACTTGAAATATTATTTTATAAAATGCCAATTTTTGACTATTTGTCATACTAGGTTACAAAGTCTATTTTCATAAAACTTATTAAAACTTTTATATATATAGTAATTAATTAGTATAACTTTAAATGATTAGCTAGATTAGCTATACTTAGCTAATGATCATTATTTCAAAACCTGACAACTTGTACAACTACCAGATGATTCATTTACAACCATACAGTACTACTATCGTGTAACCAAACCGAGGCAAGTACACCGACTCGACTTGTACTTTGTTTTTCTGTCTTACATTCATGTGCCATGTTCTCATATCGGACACGAGATACACACGATTGTCTTGTACATTGTTCATTGCTTGTGAGTCATTGTTTATTAGGAGATTGGGGAAAATATTAGCTTTTGTGTGACCACACCCAACATAGGTATTGTGGATAGCCTAATCGTACACTTCACGTACGATGAAGCCGGACCTTGTAGAATTGATTGACTCATTGATTGATTGTGCTCCCTAGCCGGTCACACATTAGTTTAATATTTCAAATTGTCACACTTGCATATTGATTGTCGTGTACATTGTCTTGTTCATTGCTAGCCGTGTTCATTGTCTTACATATTGATTGTCGCGTCTATTGCATGCAGTTTTACATTTTATTTTTGGTACCGTAGTTCATTTCCATTTCTGGTATTCTGGTTCACCTTGTATTCTGTACTATAGATTACATTGTATATTGTTCTTGTCGGGGTTGTACTTTGCTTTTTTTCTGACAGGATACGTTGCAGGTAAGCTTGAGGCCACACGGAGCATGTGATTGCATTGGATATTGCAGCTTTTATTTTATTTATTTTCTGGATATTGTATTTTGGATATTCATTATTGTATATTTATTTTATTTGACCGGATTTGTCTCCGGATGATTTGTACTAAAATGACTTGATGGATTATTGGTGATCATTCTGGGAACGTTATAAAAGCTGTGTTCGTTTACATTATATTGTGACTTAGAGTTTTCCTTAGTATTGTACAGCTTACTTCGTCGTGTCCATCGACGATGTTACTACCACATTTCTAGTTTGAGGGTATTTTTGTCATTTTTGAGGTTATTTGAATTTATTAGAATTTATTTGAATTTATGGGAATTTTTAGGATTTATTTTGGAATTGTTTGAATGAGGGTTGACTAGGTTGACTTTGACTAGCTTTCACTTGGTAAGCTAACCCTAGTTGAGTTTGGACTTGGTTAGATTATGAGACCCTAGGTTAATTTAAGTTAACCATATTCTAGTTATTAAAATCAATTAGGAAATAGAGATTAGAATAGAAAGCTTTTGGTCACAAGTCATGACTTGTGATTTTGAACCATTGTTTTTGACTAAGCCCAACCCATTAGCCATTAGCCAACCCTAACCCTAATCCACTTGGCCGGCCACCTAGCCTAAGGATTCCCACCCTATAAATATTCTCCTCCATTAGGTTAAGCCTCTTTAGGAAAGAACAAGTTTTAGAAAGAGGTGAGTCTCCATCTTCATAAATTCCTAGAAAATCCAAATTAACTCCTTTTTCCCTCAAACAAATTGCAATAGGTTCTAAATTAAGTTTTCTTGCTGTTGTGTAATTATTTCTCAGTTTCATAGCAATTTGGTGGAGTTTGGGGAGCAAGGAGACACCCCTTCTTTGAATCTTTTTGAGGACTTGTGACACCATTAGGTAAATCACTAAAACTCCTTGTTAGATGCTATTTTTATTGCATAATGACCTAGATCTAAGGGTCCCCTAGCTAACCCTAGGTTTTTGTAGGATTTTGTGTCTTTTTCGTGTCCTAAATGGACACGTATCAGTCCTAGGGTTTAAGTGTTTGATGAAATGTCCCAAAGGGCATTTCGATTTGATTTTGGAAAAGTTTCTGAATAGGAAATCGTATTTTAATGTGGCTTGCATGTTCCTGATTTACTGGGAGTGATTTGGTGTCGTTTCGTGTCAGATTGGACACTTGGACACGCCGTGCGCGTACGGACTGCACTGTCCTGCTGTTCGGGGGCTGTACCGGACACGACACGCGACCACTAGACACGAAACTCGACACACATCATGGGGCAGTGTCTGACATGCCACGTGTCAAGTTTCAGACGACCACGTGGTGTGTCGAGGGAGAAATCCTCATCGCACTGTTTGTGCACTGTTGGTTCAGTCGGGTTTTTAGGGCTCTGATACGCTATTTTAACTTGGACACGGGGACACTTTGACACCGTGCAGGCACCTAGACACGAAGACCTACCCTAGGCGTATCCCTGTGCACGAGCACGAGGGTTGGTTTTTACTGTGTCGAGTGCACGACACGCGTGCACCTGTGCACGAGACTGCACAGCTGTGCAGTGTCCAGTTATGTTATTTTGAGTTCCATTTAGTTTGGACACGATTGTGTAAAACCCCTAAATTTCTACTATTTTTTAAATAAATTTGATACTGATTTTTTTATTTTTTTATTTTTTTTGTATATTATACATCGCGTAGTTGCATTGTACGCACAAAATTTTGTTTTTCGTAATTGCTCGACTAGTACGAATATGTGCGAGTGTACATATTTTTGAAAAATATTTTTATCTATTTTTATAGTTTCGAAATAATATAGATAATAATTATTTTTTAGCTATCGTGCCTAAATTTTCAAGTTTATGATTTTAATTATGAAAAGCCTTTCATTTATACGGATATAATAATAAATAATTTTCCTATAAAATGGTATATTAGAAAAGTATATTTATGTAAATATTATTTGGACATACATATATATTTCGCAATTATTTATTAGTTTATTTTTAAATAATAATATAATTTTCGAAATTATTATTATTAGTACTTTTGGAAAATATATTTTGAAATTATTGTGGCGATTTAAATCTTAATTTGATTTTATGGATTTATTTAAATACTTAAATTAATATATATATTTGAAAGTTGATTGATTTTAAACTAAATGATGAAATTTAATTAGATCTAAATTGATTTAGATTTGGATTGAAATTTATTGAATTTGATTTAAAATAAATAGAGGAATTATCTAAAGGGATTTGCAACTATCATAATCCTTATCTAAATAGTAGCTTCCACCTCCTATATAAGGAGAGGCTCATTATTCTCTATTCCATTAATTTTCTCCACCTACAAATGTGTTTGTGCATCGTGTCCGTGCACATCAAGCCATATCCATTCACTTCTTCTATTTTTCATCCAAATTGATTAATGTTCTCATTAAAGAAATTCTCTTTTTCCTTCCATCTATTTTCTCTTATCACAAATTCTTACTATCCTTTTACCGATCAACTAAGTCCGTCTATCCTAATAGTCCTTAAATTTCGAGTACGAAATTTTTTAAATGTGGGTAGATTTGTAACTCATCTTCCCGAAATTATTATTTTTTAAATTATATCTATATATTTTAATTTCATGTTTAAAAGTAATTTTTGTAGAAATTTTGTGATTACTTTTGTTACCAAAAACTAGTTTTAAATTAATGGTTTGAAATAATGTTTCTAAAAAAAATGTTCTCGAATTTGTTATTTGAAATATAAAATATATTTTTATTATTTTTGGTCTTCTAAAAAAATTGGTTTTAAAAAAAATGAGCGATAAAAGATTTTTTTGTCTATTTATTTTTAAATAACGATTTGGATTTATAAAAGTAAGTTTTATAATATTGAATGACATCGAGTATTATTTTGATATGTTAATCAGTTATTTGATTATATTGAATTTATTTAAATTATCTTGATGGTTATCAACTATACTTTAAATTATGTTGATAATTTAAATATTGTTTAAAATACTTACGATGACTAATTGGAGCATTACGATTTGTCTAATCTAGATTTGAGATGTTATTTGATTAAATAATTTATTTATTATTTGATTTAAATTATTTTGATAAATATTAGATATTATTTTAAAGTTATTATGTTGAGTTTGATTTGGATTTGGATTCATATGATTTGAATTATTTGATAATATAAAATAATACTTAAAGTTATTATGGTGATCATTTAAAGGATTGCAATCAAATTAATTTGTTTTTTAAATAATTTATTTGATTTAAATTTATGAGAAGATTTATCCATTAGAAATTCTTATCCTATTGGAATCATATCTAGCATTAATTAGATCATTTTTATTTAAATCAAATCCTATCTAATTTAGGAGATAAATATGAAATAAATACCTATATAAACCCAATACATCCTCCTTCTATCAGCCATAATTCGAAATTATTTTTGGTCCAATAGAAACTCTAAAATTCGTCATTAGAATTCAGCCCCGCTTTTTAGCAGCAAGAGCAACTTGGAACGACGATATCTCCTAGCTCCGAACTCCGTTTTGCCTCCAGTTTTTTTTAAAAGAAGCGTATCGAGGTAAGGTTTTCAAAAACATATTTTAATAGACAAAATTCATTCTGTAGATTTCTACAAAATTGTTTGAGTATCTAGTGTCCCAAAAATAAATGTGTTTCAGGTTTTTTGCGATTTCGGGAGATTTCGAAAACGAAAATGCGATCCCTTTAGTTTTTCGGAAAGCTAATACGAAAACCTATACCATATCCTAACTTCAGAATTTATTAATTAAATTTAGTAGGTGCAGTATTAATTATAATTAGATAATAGACTATTTTCAGCATCTGAAGTTGTTCCTGCACCTTCCTCTTTGTGCGCTGTTGTTGATTCGTCGCCAGGACATCATCTTACCTCACTCGGACATCAGGCAAGACATCTTACATTTACTGTTTAATTTTTTTCTCAATATCATGCATGTTTTATTTCTTGTTCTTTTAAAACCATATGTAGTTGCAAATTATTATACTTTAGTTTTATTTATGCACTTGGCCTAGAGTTAAGGGACCACCTTTGTTTGTGCCGCATTCATTGACTCGACACATGTGTGCCACGATGTCACGTGTCTCATATAGATTCGAACTTGCGTACCGACCATACATCGGTGCGTACAGGACGAGCGTTAGGATATAACTGCTAATATAGTTGTCTAGAAGACTTAGCGGTTATTAGAAATATTGTGGTGTGGATTCAGCACGAGTAGTGCATGGGAAGGGTGAAGACAGTTATTAGGCGCAGGGGCTTTCACACATTTACTTTTCTCTAGCTGCCATTTGTGACTCAGCCGAGAGCTAGTGTGTCGTGCACTTATTTACTTTTCTCTAGATACCACTAGTGCCTCGGTTGAAACACAAATGTGCCGTGCATTTACTTTCCTCTAGCTGCCATTAGTGACTCACCCAAGAGCTAGTGGCCGTACATTTACTTTTCTCTAGACGCCACTAGTGCCTTGGTTGAAACGCTAACGCGTCGTATTTCTAGTCTCGAGAGCCCTTGTGTGGAACGTTATCTTCAAAGTGCATTTTCATATAGAATGGTTAAGGACCTTTATTTGTTTAGTCATATATATACTTTTATGTTGAGCTTCTATTATTCAGTTATTGGCATGATATTATGTGTCTTATTACGTCCCTCTGAGGACCTGATTATCTCGTCAGGTGTGTGCTCTTGTCTTACGCAGGTGTTCTAGCTCTAGCCGTGATCATCGCTATATCTTCGAGGATGATTGCAATTGGATCGTCTTCGCTTCGCTCGCCAAACTTATTTCATTTTCCAGGTATTTTGTCCTTTGCTTGTTGGTAGTGGATTTGTCTCTGCCCAACATATTGTACAAATACATTTCCATAGATGATTATATGAATTCTTTATTTTTTTTATTTGTGGATGAGATTAGTTGTTATGGTTTCTACTGCATATTACAGCTTATGTATACATACAAGGCCATGTACTTCGTATGTATACAGCTGGCATGTCTACGTTTCTAGTCCTACATATTTTGGGACTGGGGCATTACATGTTTTTGTGGTGGTCCATACAGGTCTAGATAAATTGTTTGGTTACTTTACCGTACCAAGCAAGCCTGCGTATAGGATTAGAAGTCTAGGATCTCATCCACATACTTGACGTCTTTCCTCGATCCCATATTTGAATTACCGTTCGACTCATCAATTGCATCTTGCTTGATTCCTCCTATCATTATTCTTATCTTCCCTTCGTGTTTGCTAGAAATTGACCCTACTAGTTAGATATCCCCAATACTATTAGTTTAATTCTTTTAAGTTGGGTAGAATGCTTTATGACCTAGTAATCCCTTTGTCCTTGTGACCTATATTAGTAAGTTCACTTAGATTCTAGAATTTAGAGGACCCTAACCCATATAGTCAACCAAGGACTTGGACAAGAAGACTATAGGACGACTGTATAAAGACCATCACAGGACATGACTTAGATCCTTTAGAAGTTCGACTATACTCCCTCTCAATTTTAAACTCTCGTGCCTATATTTTTTACTATCTAGACTAATGATGCTAATGTAGTCTAGTTTTCGCAAGCTAAATTCTTTATCAAGCTTGTTCATGACATATGTTATTGGAGGCCTCCGCTAACGTATTATCTACTCAGAATCGGTGCATGATGGTCTGATCAACCTAGTGCACTTTGGTTCGCTTACATCTATCGTTCTACGTGGATGGGGACATAGCTAAACTTGCCCTCTAAAGTCCCATCCGTGACTGCCTTGGCAACTCCTTTTGAATTATTCGGTCGCCTTTGAACCACGTATTCGTATTCGATAACGCCTCCTTCGAACTCTATATTGCTTTCGCCTTCACCTATTTTAGAAGGACGAAGGCGTTACACTAGAACTTCCTCTAGCCATCCTATCGACTATGACCGTTCCCACTCGATGTAGCTATATCTTCATCCTAAACTACTCGTCCTTTTTCTCGGCCCTATATTTACTATCATGACCTTCTAATCGTTTAATTTAGGAGTAAAATTAAATTCGTTCTTAAATCGTGTCCTCAACCTACTCTCAAAACATATCTTTTTAGGTCTCCCATTTATCCTCTTGATACCATATTACTCCTTGTATGTTATCATGACTAACTTTAACCCTTAACTTTTTAATTGTTGCTTAAAACTCATGACCGTCATTCACTACCCACGACCATACCCGTATTATTTTTCTAAGATCTAGATCGGAACTTCTTACGACATGATTTTGTTGAGCCTTATAATTGATTGTTCTCCACCGATACCCCCTTGTGTCTTTTCACCCTCCTACTAATTCTTAATTTCGATGACGAAATTCTTTTAAGTTGGGTAGGATGTAAAACCCCTAAATTTTTACTATTTTTTAAATAAATTTGATACTAATTTTTTTTATTTTTTTTATTTTTTTGTATATTATACATCGCGTAGTTGCATTGTACGTCGCGCACAAAATTTTGTTTTTCGTAATTGCTCGACTAGTACGACTATGTGCGAGCGTACATATTTTTGAAAAATATTTTTATCTTTTATAGTTTCGAAATAATATAGATAATAATTATTTTTTAGCTATCGTGCCTAAATTTTCAAGTTTATGATTTTAATTATGAAAAGCCTTTCATTTATACGGATATAATAATAAATAATTTTCCTATAAAATGGTATATTAGAAAAGTATATTTATGTAAATATTATTTGGACATACATATATATTTCATAATTATTTATTAGTTTATTTTTAAATAATAATATAATTTTTGAAATTATTATTATTAGTACTTTTGGAAAATATATTTTGAAATTATTGTGGCGATTTAAATCTTGATTTAATTTTATGGATTTATTTAAATAGTTAAATTAATATATATATTTGAAAGTTGATTGATTTTAAACTAAAGGATGGAATTTAATTAGATTTAAATTGATTTAGATTTGGATTGAAATTTATCGAATTTGATTTAAAATAAATAGAGGAATTATCTAAAGGGATTTGCAACTATCATAATCCTTATCTAAATAGTAGCTTCCACCTCCTATATAAGGAGAGGCTCATTATTCTCTATTCCATTAATTTTCTCCACCTACAAATGTGTTTGTGCATCGTGTCCGTGCACATCAAGCCATATCCATTCACTTCTTCTATTTTTCATCCAAATTGATTAATGTTCTCATTAAAGAAATTCTCTTTTCCCTTCCATCTATTTTCTCTTATCACAAATTCTTACTATCCTTTTACCGATCAACCAAGTCCGTCTATCCTAGTAGTCCTTAAATTTCGAGTACGAAATTTTTTAAAGGTGGGTAGATTTGTAACTCATCTTTCCGAAATTATTATTTTTTAAATTATATCTATATATTTTAATTTCCTGTTTAAAAGTAATTTTCGTAGAAATTTTGTAAAAGATATTTTGTGATTACTTTTGTTACCAAAAACTAGTTTTAAATTAATGGTTTGAAATAATGTTTCTAAAAAAAAATGTTCTCGAATTTGTTATTTGAAATATAAAATATATTTTTATTATTTTTGGTCTTCTAAAAAATTAGTTTTAAAAAAAAATGAGCGATAAAAGGTTTTTTTGTCTATTTATTTTTAAATAACAATTTGGATTTATAAAAGTAAGTTTTATAATATTTAATGACATCGAGTATTATTTTGATATGTTAATCAGTTATTTGATTATATTTGAATTTATTTAAATTATCTTGATGGTTATCAACTATACTTTAAATTATGTTGATAATTTAAATATTGTTTAAAATACTTACGATGACTAATTGGAGCATTACGATTTGTCTAATCTAGATTTGAGATGTTATTTGATTAAATGATTTATTTATTATTTGATTTAAATTATTTTGATAAATATTAGATATTATTTTAAAGTTATTATGTTGAGTTTGATTTGGATTTGGATTCATATGATTTGAATTATTTGATAATATAAAATAATACTTAAAGTTATTATGGTGATCATTTAAAGGATTGCAATCAAATTGATTTGTTTTTTAAATAATTTATTTGATTTAAATTTATGAGAAGATTTATCCATTAGAAATTCTTATCCTATTGGAATCATATCTAGCATTAATTAGATCATTTTTATTTAAATCAAATCCTATCTAATTTAGGAGATAAATATGAAATAAATACCTATATAAACCCAATACATCCCCCTTCTATCAGCCATAATTCGAAATTATTTTTGGTCCAATAGAAACTCTAAAATTCGTCATTAGAATTCAGCCCCGCTTTTTAGCAGCAAGAGCAACTTGGAACGACGATATCTCCTAGCTCCGAACTCCGTTTCGCCTCCAGTTTTTTTTTGAAAGAAGCATATCGAGGTAAGGTTTTCAAAAACATATTTTAATAGACAAAATTCGTTCTGTAGATTTCTACAAAACTGTTTGAGTATCTAGTGTCCCAAAAATAAACGTGTTTCAGTATTTTTGCGATTTCGGGAGATTCCAAAAACGAAAATGCGACCCCTTTAGTTTTTCGGAAAGCTAATATGAAAACCTATACCATATCCTAACTTCAGAATTTATTAAATAAATGTAGTTGGTGCAGTATTAATTATAATTAGATAATAGACTATTTTCAGCATCTGAAGTTGTTCCTGCACCTTCCTCTTTGTGCGCTGTTGTTGATTCGTCGCCAGGACATCATCTTACCTCACTCGGACATCAGACAAGACATCTTGCCTTTACTGTTTAATTTTTTGCTCAATATCATGCATGTTTTATTTCTTGTTCTTTTAAAACCATATGTAGTTGCAAATTATTATACTTTAGTTTTATTTATGCACTTGGCCTAGAGTTAAGGGACCACCTTTGTTTGTGCCGCATTCATTGACTCGACACATGTGTGCCACGATGTCACGTGTCTCATATAGATTCGAACTTGCGTACCGACCGTACATCGGTGCGTACAGGACGAGCGTTAGGATATAACTGCTAATATAGTTGTCTAGAAGACTTAGCGGTTATTAGAAATATCGTGGTGTAGATTCAGCACGAGTAGTGCATGGGGAGGGTGAAGACAGTTATTAGGCGCATGGGCTTTCGCATATTTACTTTTCTCTAGCTGCCATTTGTGACTCAGCCGAGAGCTAGTGTGTCGTGCACTTATTTACTTTTCTCTAGATGCCACTAGTGCCTCGGTTGAAACACAAATGTGCCGTGCATTTACTTTCCTCTAGCTGCCGTTAGTGACTCACCCAAGAGCTAGTGGCCGTGCATTTACTTTTTTCTAGACGCCACTAGTGCCTTGGTTGAAACGCTAACGCGCCGTGTTTCTAGTTTCGAGAGCCCTTGTGTGGAACGTTGTCTTCAAAGTGCATTTTCACATAGAATGGTTAAGGACCTTTATTTGTTTAGTCATAAATATACTTTTATGTTGAGCTTCTATTATTCAGTTATTGGTATGATATTATGTGTCTTGTTACGTCCCTCTGAGGACCTGGTTATCTCGCCAGGTGTGTGCTCTTGTCTTACACAGGCGTTCTAGCTATAGCCGTGATCATCGCTATATCTTCGAGGATGATTGCAATTGGATCGTCTTCGCTTCGCTCGCCAAACTTATTTTATTTTTCATGTATTTCGTCCTTTGCTTGTTGGTAGTGGATTTGTCTCCGCCCAACATATTGTACAAATACATTTCCATAGATGATTATATGAATTCTTTATTTTCTTTTATTTGTGGATGAGATTAGTTGTTTTGGTTTCTACTGCATATTACAGCTTATGTATACATACAAGGCCATGTACTTCGTATGTATACAGCTGGCATGTCTACGTTTCTAGTCCTACGTATTTTGGGACTGGGGCGTTACAGATTATGTCATAATGGTGGACACGTGTTGGACCTTGGGACACACTTACATAATATATTTTCATTACCAACCTTTAAATTCGTGTCTTAGTTTATTTTTATGTGTTAATTGCAATTACCCTAAATTTCTGGAAACACATCATTTCTGTATTTTCCAGTTTGCATATTCGAAGTTTGGCAATCTATTTCACCCATTTTAATACTGTTAAATGTTGGTTTTAAACCCTAAAATAGTTCTCCTACCTATAATCTAACCATGGTTTGATTTTTGGTTGTATATTGAGTTTGCAATGGGGTTTTGAATCAAGTAGGCTGAAAACTGAACTGTTTTGTGAATGTAATGAAATGGTTTCCTTTCCTTCATATTCCTGTACATTCTTGCACATCAGCACACTGTTTTTCCTGTGGCACATTGCCTATATTCCTGAACTGTACACACTGATTTCAGTTTCTGTGCACATACACACACTCTACTTCACTGTTCCTATGTCACTCTCTCACCCTCACTCAATAACACACACACACACACACACAGCCACACATACACACACTGTTCCTGTGTTACACCCTTCTTGACACACACTCTCACACCACTTTTACACACACACCCACATGTTTACACACTTGCCTTTCCCCCTTTCTATATACCCATGAATGTATATATATATATGTATATCTAATGTATAGATGTATTAAACCTATATATATATATATATATATATATATATATATATATATATATATATATATATATATATATATATATATATATATATATATATATAATGAATGCAACTTCTATATATATGTATATATATCTAGGTAATGTGTATGTATATATTATATATGAATATCTATATATGTATGTATTATGTATATATGTGGATACATATATGTAGGAATCATATATATGATAATATGTGGGTGTACTATTATATATGTATTATATATATGCATGTGTGGTGTACATATAGGTAGCCTATATGTATATATGCATATATGTATGTGTATTATGTGATCTCCATGTGTAGGCCTAGATACAATATAGGTTGTAAGGACTTGGTATACTAGCATAGGCTAGTTTAGCCTTGTTTAGACTAGTATGGACTAGTTAGACCTAGAATGACTTGTTTGACCTAGTTTAGACTTGTTGGACCTAGGTTGACCATAGTTAACCTAGTTTGACTTCTAGGGTTGACCAGAGTTGACCAAGAGTTGACTTTGGCCTAGATTGACCTAGATTCATTTAGAATGCATTGAATTGCATCTTGTTATCATTTTAGACTTGTTGTGACTTGTGCTGTTCTGATTAGGAGCCAGACACCTCTCCTCGGACAGTACATTTCATCCGGACACTCAGATACCAGGCGAGTACATTATCTGATCATTTCATATCCTGCTTAGAATTATTTTCCTGCTTTAAATTACTTTACTTGATACTGTCACGTTGGTCACACGGATTGGTACTATTTGGATCCCTTCTTGAGATGTTATCCTCAGGGAGCATCGGGTACTTCATGTTCTGTGCGTTTCACTTACATGGCGTATCACTTACATGGCGTATCACTATGCTTCATTGGTTCATTGATCACTTGTGACATGTACTCTCATAATCACAGAGTCTTCCTTGGATCCTTATCCCATTTATTGGGTTTCCTAGAATCCCCATTTATGGGACTTTCATGTACCACCCTTCGGGGGCCTTTGCATGGAATCATAACATAACCTGGCTGGATCCTTGTGTATTGATTGGGGGTACGGGGGAGTAGAAGTGGACATGTGAATAATATCCAAGTAGTATAGCATCAGAATCATTCCATAGTGTAGCATCAGAATCATCCTATGCCATTTACATGTCTATATTGTACTTTGACTCACTAGCCACATGTTAGTTCTCTATTATAGTAGATATTTCTATTACAGTTTTCTTTCTCTGTTTACATACTGTATTTCCTTCAGTACCTGTATCTTACTTTACTGCATGATTATATTTTCTAACCTGCTATGAACTGTTGAGATGTATTGTGCTCGCTCCTGTCCTGACTAGACCTGTTGAAAATATTACAGAGGACGAAGAGGAGGCCTGTGTGGATACTTTCTACGGGGCAGCCCTAGACGACACTTGTGAGCTGGACTCTCAGGAGGACCCAGCTCTAGCTGAGGACATTACCCCTATTGCCTAGACTAGCTTAGTTAGGCCTTATCTTATTTATGTTGTCTTGAGACTGGTTTAGCTAGACTTTATTTCTGTCTTTGAGATCTGAGATGTATATATTCTTTCATATTCAGTAGCTGAGATCATATATTTCTGGATATTGCTGAGATGTTATCTTAGACTTTCTGATTATCTGTATTTCTTTGAGTTCTATATCATATCGTGCTTCTTCTTTCTTAGTTGTGATTGAGTTTACATTCTGCTATGTCACCCCCATTCGGGGAGTATAAACTGCTTAGAATTATATTGTTAGATGTTATGACCTAGGACAGCGTTCTACCGCCGACACTGCGGCGTAGGCTGGACGTACCCACGTCTCGTGCCCTTATTCTAGGGTGCGGGTTGTGACAGACGAAGGCTGGGCGTGTCCGACTCGTATCCGATTATTTGGGAGCGGATCGTGACATATTTTTAGTGGTGGCCCATACAGGTCTATCCTAATGATACTTAGGCAATAAAGTGTTATTGGGGGACCAGCGAAAGCCAAGGAAAACTCATCACAACATAGGAACCGCGAGAAAATGGTTTATGGTTATTGATATTTAAAAATTTGATTTTACGTATGATTTTCTAGGTTAGTTTATAATTTTCTAGGACATAGCAATCAACAGTTTATTTTTCTGTTACAGGACGGTCGCTACGACGAACGCTGGGACTAGCGAGCAGCCTGCACCCATTATGCAGGAGCAGCTTCCACCGCCTCCGCCTCAGCCGCTTCCTCCAACGATGACGTTCGACGGCACATAGATGATGGCCATGTTCCAGCAGTTCATGGAGGCGCAGAACCACTAGGCCACGCAGTTCCGAGCGACGATCATGGACGTGCTCCGAGTTAGGGAGCCAGCCCCACCAGCACCGCCAGCACCGCCGGCACCACCAGCACCAGCAACGCCGAGGCCAGGGACTGCCAAAGACTATCAAAACCTTTGCCCGATGGATTTTTGGGGCCATGAGGGGATAATCTACGCAGACGAGTGGCTGGAGAATGCTGAGCGGACATTGAAGATGGCAAGGATCCTGGATGATCTGAAGGTCGAAGTTGTGAGCATGCGACTTTTTGACATTGCTAGAGCTTGGTACAGAGAGGAGCCTCAGTTGGCCGAACCCCAAGTTCTCTGGAAGGATTTCAAACTGCTGTTCCAGGAGAAGTTCTTCCCGGATGTGGAGCGGGACGAACTTCGGATGCAGTTCGAGGCATTGCAGCAGGGGAGTATGACTGTGGCACAGTATACATCGGAGTTCACCTGACTCAGCAGGTTCACAGAGAACCTAGTTAGCACACCGCAGGAGAGGGCTTAGAAGTTGCTCAGGGAGTGGAGAAGGAGATGGATCCGAAGCTTAAGCAGGACCGAAACATTGGCGCCAGCAGTTCCCAGGGTCCACCGAAGCGGACCGACACTCAGCAGAGGCCATCTCAGCATCAGCATCATCCTCATGTTCGAGCTCCGACATCGCCGAGGCAACAGAGACAGATTCAGACTCCGATATACTTTTCTTGTGCATACTGCAAGAGATCGGGACACCGTATCGAGGAATGCCACAAGAAATTAGGGCAGTGCTTGGTTTGCGGATCTGCCACTCACCAAGTGAGAGATTGTCCTGCGGCTTTCACTCGCCAGAGACCAGTACTAGAGCAGCAGCAGGAGGATCCAGTCTTTGAGGATCAGAAGTAGTCGCAGGAGCGCAGTCAGATGGACCGTTATCTTCCTTATTTGCTTGTAGTAACTAGATTTCCTTTTATTGTCTATTTTGAGGCTTGTCTCTGAGTTTTCTTGCATTTACTTTTTTTATATTGTCTAGTGACTACTTGTTAGTCCTTGTTATTTTACTCCATAAATAAATCATTTAGTTTTCTCATTGTCTTTAATAAATTTTGCTTGATTTTGTACTCTACAAGACCCTTGAAATTTCGAGGACGAAATTTTTGTAAGGGGGTAGATTTGTAACTCCTGGAATCAATTTTTTGATGAATTCTGAATTCAATTCCTGAATTTTCTATTTTTAATGTAATATAATTTCTCGAATAATAGGTTCATGTTTGGAAATAAATTAATTTCAACTTTGTTTACTAAAATTTTATTATTAGTGGTTTTACTTAAATTGTTATTTTGATTCTTTAATTGATAAGAGTGGTTATCCATTCAAAGGTTTTTTGCTTCTGTTTACTGAGTAGGAGATCGCTTTAAGTTTTTGTGTAGCTTTATTCTTAGTTCTAATTTTATTGATTGCCTCGTAATTAATTTTGATTATTTAATCTTTGCTTTAGCTAAAGACTTGGTTAATATTTTATTAAAAATGTTCTGTTCATGAGTATTTTAATTTTTAGGTAGTTATTGCTAATCATTTAATTAGTTAGAAATAACTGAATTAGTTAGCAACTTAAAAATCTGTTTTCAATTTTGAAATCTGTTTGAAAAAAATGTTTGAATATTCGAATTTGAAAATCTGTTAAAACAATTTTGTATTTTGAAAATCTGTGAAATATTTGAATATTGAAAAAATGTTTGAATATTCGAATTTGAAAATCTGTTAAAACAATTTTGTATTTTGAAAATCTGTGAAATATTTGAATATTGAAAAACTGTTTTGAAATTCGAATTTGAAATCTGATTCTCTAACTAATTTAGTTACTTTCTGTTATTAATCTCATGTAAAGCCCCCAGATCTGGTTATAATTACTACATTGCCACTGATCACTATTGTAGGGAATACCCTCAAATCTACAAGTATTTACCATCCTGCCACTCTCATCTCTGTACACACACACACACATAATATTATTTTATTATAAATTAACACACAGTCCAAACCCATTGGGCCTAAACCCGAAACCCAATATGAACAGTAAACCCATTTAAATTAAAACCCGTTACTGTGCGGGTTTAAATCCATTAACACGGACCAAATCCGATAACCCAATTATTAAAAATCCGTGTCCTGACAGTTTAGGACACGGGCACACGAATCTTGTGTCCATGGTTAGCACGACACGCACGACACGTAAATGCCGTGTCCATGCCCATCACTGGACTCTCCAACACTGGGCGAGTCCACACACGTGTACACGAGACACGACTCGACGCTTGGGAGAGATGACACGTACGTGTCCGTCGAGCAGTGGCTTTCGGGGGCGTTGTACGGCGGAGGAGGCGTCAGGGTGGTCGAGAAAAAATGGTACGGTGGTCGTCTCGTCAAGGCACGTCGATTGGTGGTGGTCAGTGACGGTGGCGTGGCCTGTAGGGGCGGCGCTCCTAGATCTAGTGTTCCGGCGAACTTGTCGAGAAAGAAAGGGGGCTATGGCGTGGCTAGGGCGGTCGGGCAGTAGAATAGGGTTAGGGTTTAGTCTAGGGGTCTATTTATAGGGCTGGGGTAGGTTTTAGATTAGGGTTTCGACCAGTAAATTAGGAATTAGGGTTAGGGTTTAAGCCGAGGTCGGCAGAGTTAGTTGGGACGAAGGCGGTGATCGGGTGGTCGGTTTGCAAACCCTCCCCCCCTCCAAATAATAGGTATTTACAAAAACACCCACCGCCATAGGTTTATGCAAAAACCAATTTGCATAATGCCCCCTCCGCTATATTCTGTGCAAATTAAAATTTGCACAGACAAATCGATTATTACAAACTTCTATAAAACAATTTAATTAATTGCAAAACATATTTAAAATAATTTAATAAATTGCAAATTGATATTTTAGCTTTAAAAATTCTAAAAAAATTCTAATAATTATAATAACTTATTTTAAGGACAAAAATGCTATTTAAAATTATAAAAATAATATTTAAAAAAATATAGGGCTTACACCTTGTTTAAACACTAAATAATTGTAATGAATATTTTAAAAAGTAAAATATTATTTTGTACCATTAGACTAAATAGCCTATTTTGCTAAGATATTCATTAAACTCGTTTTCCTTAGTTAAACTATTAATGATAATTAATATAATTAGCCAGTAAGTTTTGGGACTTGAAATATTATTTTATAAAATGCCAATTTTGACTATTTGTCATACTAGGTTACAAAGTCTATTTTCATAAAACTTATTAAAACTTTTATATATATATAGTAATTAATTAGTGTAACTTTAAATGATTAGCTAGATTAGCTATACTTAGCTAATGATCATTATTTCAAAACCTGACAACTTGTACAACTACCAGGTGATTCATTTACAACCATGCAGTACTACTCTCGTGCAACCAAACCGAGGCAAGTACACCGACTCGACTTGTACTTTGTTTTTCTGTCTTACATTCATGTGCCATGTTCTTATATCGGACACGAGATACACACGATTGTCTTGTACATTGTTCATTGCTTGTGAGTCATTGTTTATTGCGGGGATTGGGGAAAATATTAGCTTTTGTGTGACCACACTCAACATAGGTATTGTGGATAGCCTAATCGTACACTTCACGTACGATGAAGCCGGACCTTGTAGAATTGATTGACTCATTGATTGATTGTGCTCCCTAGTCGGTCACACATTAGTTTAATATTTCAAATTGTCACACTTGTATATTGATTGTCGTGTACATTGTCTTGTTCATTGCTAGCCGTGTTCATTGTCTTGCATATTGATTGTCGCGTCCATTGCCTGCAGTTTTACATTTCATTTCTGGTACCGTAGTTCATTTCCATTTCTGGTATTCTGGTTCACCTTGTATTCTGTACTACAGATTATATTGTATATTGTTCTTGTCGGGGTTGTACTTTGCTCTTTTTCTGACATGATACGTTGCAGGTAAGCTGGAGGCCACACGGAGCATGTGATTGTATTGGATATTGCAGCTTTTAATTTTATTTATTTTCTAGAGATTGTATTTTGGATATTCATTATTGTATATTTATTTTATTTGACCGAATTTGTCTCCAGATGATTTGTACTAAAATGACTTGATGGATTATTGGTGATCATTCTGGGAACGTTATAAAAGCTGTGTTCGTTTACATTACATTGTGACTTGGAGTTTTTCTTAGTATTGTAAAGCTTACTTCGTCGTGTCCATCGATGAAGGTTGGGCGTGTCCGACTCGTATCCGATTATTCGGGAGCGGGTCGTGACAGTATTGGCATTCCGCAACTGTTGATTGTGAGGATTGTCTCGAAGCGGCGGTGGTCCTGGCAGCGGCCCACGCTCTTCAGCGTCATTACGATTTTGAGCTGTTCTATTCTTTTTCGGACAATTTCTGACTGAGTGACCCTGTTGGCCACAACCAAAACAAGCGTTATTTGCGGCACGATAGTCCTCCTTGATGTGCCCACTCTTGCCACAGTGACTGCAACTCAGACCATTCGCATAGCGACAGTCTTCCTTCACATGTCCTCGTCGACTGCAGAAGGTGCATACGGGCTTGTTGTTTTGTTCCCCGTCAGTCTTTTTCTCTCCGTTATGATATCTCTTGGAGGGCTGATTTTGACTGTACTGTATTTTATTAGACGCCTTCTTCAGGCAAAACTGTTCCACCTGTAGCGTCGCCTCAAAGGCCTGAGAATACGACCTACATTCTCGGTTCAGCACACCCAACTGAATGTCATCATTCAGACCTTCAACGAATCGATCTATGCGAGTCTGTTCCATGGGAAGCATAACAGTAGCAAAATTTGCCAACTTAGCAAATTCAGATTCATAGTCCTCTACGGACATATTCTCTTGTTTCAGTGTGATGAAGTCATTCTCCATTTTTTTGCTCATAGCTGGAGGCAGATATTGATCCAGAAATGCCTTCTTGAACGAGGCCCATGAGATCTTTCCATTTCTAGCCGTTGCGAGCAGCGTCGGCTTCTTCGCCTTCCACCAGTCTTTTGCCCGCAACCGTAGTAGCAGAGCGGCACACAATACCTTCTTGCTACTCGAAACTCCTACGAATGTGAACAAACTTTCTATTTTATCGATCCAGTCCACCACCTTGTCTGGTGATGTCCTGTCCTCAAATTCTGGAGGCTTCACATCCAAGAAGTGATCCTTTGGCTTAAAGAAAGAGTGCCTTTGCGCCGGCTGGGGTTCTTCGCCATCCACGGGCTCAATCTCGGTTGTTCCCGTTGGCTTGGTCGCTGCGGTTGTATCTCGATTTGCCGCAAGCGCAGTTACCAGTTGGGTCAAGGCATCCAATTGCTTCTGTTAGGCCCCCATTCGAGCATGTTGTATCTATTTACGTTCCTCATTGTCCTGTCTCTGTGATTCCAACAAGGTCATGATCCGTTCTACCAGATCGGTCGAGGCAGATGGGCGAGGAGGAGCCATTTCTCTACAAAAGAGTATAACTTCTGTCAGTCTCATAAAATATTATGGACTTATTGTATGGGACATTGGTTTTCATAACTCAAAATCGGGACTTTTAAAAGCCATCAAAATACTTTATATACTTTTTCGAAAATGATATTTGCAAGAGACCAAGGACGTAAAACTGTGCTCTGATACCACTTTGTCATGCCCCGATCTCGCGAGGGTCGTCCGTCTTACCTGGATCCCTGCGGGATCGATCGTCCTCGCTAAGACGTGATGCCATACAAGCCTAAGTTGTGCTTGCACAAGGCCATGTACCTGCACAAAACAACTAGTCAAGCAAAAACACACGCACGCACCCATTTATTGCAGAAAACCAAATATTGGACACAGAGATTTGAAATAGAAATACTCCTTTTATTGATAAACTTGATAGGAATACAAGTACAAAGCTTTGCAAACTCAGAAATGTCTTATCATAGCTACATATTTCTCTTTGGAAACTCTCTTTTGAAAAATAGTCGCAATGCCCATACATCATATCCCTTTATTACATGCTGAAAATGAAAGACACCTTCAAAGGAAAAGAAAGTTACAAATTGACTGAAATTGAAAAGAAGCTTCGAGGCAGTCGACAGCTCTACTGGGCTAGACGAGCTTTAGCGCCTCACTTGAAATCCCCCTGTCTCCTTTTGCTTTCTGAAAAGGATGCCCACAACGTGGGTCAGCACACATCATGTACTGGCGAGCGGCTTTTGGTCGAACTCGCAAATCTCTGCATTAAATCAACATGTAGAGCTAACATTTACTAGCGATCTTTCTACTTGTCTAGGTTCTTTTTAACAATTCATAAGAACATGATAGTAGAAACATTTCATAAGCAACTTACCATCGCCGATAGTCATCTATGTACAAAAATATGTTAGCACAATTTGCATAACGAGTAATTCATGTTTCATTCATGCAGATATTGAAGTTGTAATTCGGGTCATACAGGTGGACTATTCTACATGTTGGTCCATGGGTTATCCCCATGATTAGCCGTTGTTACTCTCCGGTTCAGCTCGTCACTAAGGACTCAGATATCGACTCCCATTTTCACATGGAGGTCCTAATCTCTCCTAGGCCGAGCGGTTCCAGGTTCCCCCAGATACCACCCGAGAGACAAATATTTTCCTTGTATACAAGTTGTCCAAGACCAAATACATGTTCTAGCCGTTCTATCAGATGAGACACATTTGGACTTATGTACAAATATATGACACATTCATTTCGTGCCTTCTTGTTCATCTCAACACGTACAAGTTCGTCTGTACATGTCTACATTTTTAAGCATACTTAGTAACCAAATAGATGCTCATTCTTATGGAGCAAATAGAGTAGCAATACATATTCTTGCATTTGATTCAATTCAATTATCTTCTCTTATCTTTTGTTGATGTGGTATCGTTGATCATAGGGATAAGGCAATAGAGTGGACTAGAGATCATTTTTATTAGGGCGTACAGATCAATGTTTGTTCGGTTGAAGCAACTCACCGAAATAAATCTTAGTTGAGAGAAGGAGGGACTTCATGCGTCGTTCACGAACAGTTCACGCGTCCTACATTGGCACCAACAGTTGATTAGCATACTTCGATCTCTTTCTCTCAAGATTCGAAATGAATACGAAATGCGTTGAAAGCGAACAATGAAAACCAATCATCGAAAACCAACACGAAAACGTATTCATCAAAACCAAGCAGCGAAAGAAAACATTCAGCAAAACTCTTGGATTCATTTTAATAGAAGCCAATCCATCAATTGGAAATGTTTATTGTATTTCATCCGTGATCAATCGATACCGGCAAAGGTTTCCCCAAATCCTCAGTTCAAGACTGAGTCAACAAGCCGTAGGTATTATATAGTGGACCGCGAGGAGTGGGGCACTACAGATGGTACTGGCGGTGGCGTGTGTTGACCACTGGTCGGAGTAGTCCGCCAGGGAGGCAGCAAATGGGTGGTGATGATGGTGTGGAGTGGTCAGGGAGGCATGGTAGAGTCGTGGAGCAGGGAGTGGGGGATCGGCACGACGGTGATGGACTGAGCTCCGGCGAGCCCCTCTGCCACCTCTTTGTTACCAACACAACCACTGCATCCATCATCACCATCATTAGTACTGTCAAAATATTTGACAATCCTTCCAATAGGAAGGACTGGCAAATTTTTTGACAGTCTTGAAAAAAATTAGACTAGCCTGAAACAATTCTTCGGTGGCAAACTTGTAAATAAGTAAAAAATTGGGCTAGCCTAAGTAATTTGTGACATGCCTTTAGAATTTTTCTATTATAAAAACCAAAAATCATGTGGAATCGATAAGGGGCCGTGCGTTAGTCGAGAAGGGGGGTCGTGCGTCAGTCGAGAAGGCGCTGTCGTGCATCAGTGTGAAACTAAAGTGACGATTCTCCGTTGGACTCAACCCCCCATGCAAACATCGAACCCCACTCTAGATTCAATGGGAGGCACCACGTCAGCCTCGGACTGACGTGTGGTCCTCCCTTGGTCAATAAATTACGATTGTATAAAAAGACCCTTATCATTTTTATCATTCTTAATACTAAAAATATTAAATTAAATAGTATTATTATTTTTAAATAATAAATTTTGGATTCATGTTTTTGGATAATAAATGTTTGAAAATTCCTTTATTTTACAACATATTTACTAGCACAAAAAAGATAATTAATTATAAATAGTAAACAAATAATAATATAACATGGATTGATTTCCTTGAAGTAATGCTCTTTTTTTTAAAAGCACGTAATACTACATAGAACTGAAACATAAATTCTATTAAAATTAATGACTAGATAAAATAAATAAATTATCAACTATATAACCTAAATATATTTATAAAAAGCCTTGTGGAGAAAACTCAGAAGAAAAATAGAAAGAGAAAGAAAACTGTATTATTTTTTAACAAATAAAGATATTTTTTCTGTAGACTAATGAATAAGGATTCTATTCTATCTTAATGTTTACTTTTTTTTTTTGCTTAATGTTTGGTTTAATTAATAGCCAAAATTAATGCTTAACATAATTACTTATAATGACTATTTATAATAAATATGGATACATTTAATCATAGCTTAAATTTTCGTACTTTTTGGCTTTCTTAATCAGAATTGTGGCTTGTATTTTTTCTTTTCCAAGTAACTAATATATGAATTATCAAGTTGTATGTTCTAGTTATAATAATTTCGGTTTATATGTATTAAGTTTTTAGTTTGGGTTAATTAGTCTTATTTGACTTCTGAATAAATTTGATTCATTATATATATATATATATATATATATATATATATATATATATATATATATATATATATATATATATATATATTTATTTATTTATTTTTGGTATATCCGGACATCTCCATCCACCCCGTGGCTACGCCACCCAGCCGGGTAGATTGGGGGGGGGGGCTCCACCCCGGGTCTCTCCGCCAGGAGCCCCCCCTCCCGTGCCACTTGTGTAGTGCCCCGTCCCACTCAGTCAATCGGAGGAATCGAAATGTCGACGGTGTTCGGACTTAGCATGCAACGCCGACTTGAAGGCCCGCTCGGTCGAGGCGACTCCTCGCTCAGGTGGGGTAGTTTCGGAGAACTTGCATCATCTTATCCTTCACATAATAATTCGTATGTTTTCAACTTGCACAAGTAGGCTTGATAATAAACGAGACGAATCCACATAGATAAGGAAATAATCCCGACGGGTCGAATTGAGTTAGAATATGGAAAGGTCCAACGGTCGGCTTAGAGTTGGTGCACGGCGTACTTTGAAAATGACGCTCATCCCTTCGTCCCGTGGCTTGGGAGAAGGAAGTTGGTTCAAGTTGTCACCAAGTTGGAATTAGCCTAAGTCATAGGTGTCGTCCGCGTAAATGCTCGATAAAGCATATACGCTTCCACCATGCAAGGCTTGGCATAGCCCTTGCTCGTCCCTCGGGTTAAGTTGTAGGCTGGAGTAAGTTAGGCAAAGTTACGACGGTCGACCTAAGTCATTCCAAGTGCTGTTCCGCTCTTTTGCGGTTTGTCAAGTTAAGTAGTCCCACGATCTCAAGGCCTATCGACTTGGGCAGGAGTGTCGCGTAGAGCATAGTTGGCTTATGGCACGATGTACGGACTTAGTGTTTAAGGCAAGGACCACAATCGATTCAAAGTGAGTTTTGGAGAAAGGACTATCAAATAGGCGTTCATGAGTTGAATAAAAATGATAGGGTAACATGGAAAGAATGCTTGCGACCATGGGTCGTCGAGGGGTCTCAAGGATAGAAGTCTTGAACTTGGTTTTGAAAGAGATGGTAACATTGAAAGAAGGATGACCGTGTGAGACATCAGTATGAGTCGAGTCTTGCATGGTCATTGGACAACTTGTCGACAAAGTAAATAGTTTTCCCGTAACGACGACCTACAGGGCCCGGGACCGTTATGGTTGAGTATGGAAACAAGGGATAGCTGTGCTGAATCGATAGCACCGGTTAGTCGGAGACTTCCAGGGGGCTAGCTACCTTGCGCTGGAAGGGTCCCGGCTAACGCAAGCTATGAGTCCAGGTATAGCTTGTTATGCTAGTGACCTCATATAGATGAGTCGACATGGGCGGCAATCCGTGTAGATGCCTTTGGATTGAGTCGAGTATTATGTGCAGTGTATCAAGAGTCAGAAGGAATGCATACACGATAAAGACAATGTTTTGGGGCCTAAGATTTGGCTGTAGCGTAGACACCGTGCTTCCACACGAGATGTGGCGTCGAGTCTTAAATTGTTGGCATATAAGTTACATAAGTATGATTTGAGTCATCTTGAGTTTAAGTCAGGAAACGCCGCAAGGCAAAGTTGGTCGAGTGACACTTGGTTCACAAGTTTGGATGGGTCAGTTGATGATTAAGTAGCAAAGGGCCGCGAGGCGGCGATATGGTTGAGTCTCATTGAGTTGCGAAGCACGGCCTCAATAAGAACTTATAGCACGGTCACATGGGAATGGAGTCTTATCACATAGTTGCGTCTCTGATTACGTGCCGAAAGGCAAGCACGACTTGATGAGTTAACGTTGTTGTCACAAACACGGGATGGTCTAGAGACACAAAATAGGCTAAGGCGTTTGTCCTAAAACCGATCCTAAGGCAAGAGTAGAAAGACAATACAAAAGGGACTAAGTTGTACAAAGTAAAATCAAACGTGTTGGTTTTGTATGGGTGGACGAGGAGCTCATTCCATCAGTACAGTTGAGTACTGACACCTACATAGTTTTTATGTCCAGGCACAAGTAGAAGCTCATGGTGCGGAGCTCGCTTGGATGCGTCGAGGCATAGAGTTCCTTGGTGATTCGAAGCGTGCGGCCGCTTGGAGTCAAGACTTATATGGGACATAATGTATGGATGTCGCCTTTCGAAGCATCCGCTGGTTCAAGACATGTATTAAGAGATGAGAGTGAGCTGAGTGACTTGTAATGTGAGATGAGTGAGCTTGAGTGATTGTAATCTTGGCCTTGCGCTCTATTGTAACCTTTGTTTCAATATCAATAAAGATCATCTTTTGAGTAACTTGTGTTTCGTTCTAAATTTCTACTGCTATTATTCAATGTCTCTGCTTGGGACTTCTGTGCGACGACCCCGTCGCAGCCGCCGAAATCGACCATTATGGAACCCACCTTGCACGAGCGCAATCTAGGCTCGTGCGGCATCACGCCTTAGCGAGGACGATCGCTCCTACGGAAGCGGGGCGTGACAACTTGCGCTATATATATATATATATATATATATATATATATATATATATATATATATATATATATATATATATATATATATATATATATATAAGACTAATTAACCCAAACTAAAAACTTAAAAAATAGAAGGATACACACACACACACACACACGTGTGTGTGTGTGTGTGTGTGTGTGTGTGTGTGTGTGTGTGTATTATTTATGGGATGATTTAAAAAGTGGTTTTGTTAACATGTGTATTAAGTGCATATGTTAATACATTGATAAATGTACATTTTATATTGGTACTCTTACCAACACATTTATCAATACAACTTCTACTTATAATGTGTAAAATGTGAAATATGTATTGATAAATGTGTTACACAAATACATATTTATTAATATGCTGGACACATGTTAACAAAATCTTTTAAAAAAATCATTACGGAGAGAAAAAAAACAAAACCAAATATCTCTAAACACTCTAAAAAACCATCGGCCTATAAACTCTTCAAATCTTCCTCCTCCACCTGTACTACCCCCTCTCAACTCCCTCTCTCGCCCCCCCTAAACTACGCTCCAATACCTCGACCATACAAATCTCCCACGTCTAAATGGCATAGTCTCGGCTACTGTCAAATCCCTATTTTTAAAATAGGTATCTGACTGTATTTTATATTTTGGTAATTTTAAATTTCGTTATTGTTAAAATTTTATTAATATTTTCTTGAAGGTGAATTTTATTCATATTATTATTTTGCTACTATTGTTACTATTATTATTATTATTATTATTATTATTATTATTATTATTATTATTATTATTATTATTATTATTATTATTATTATTATAAAACTACCCAAACCCAAACCCTAACCTAACTCTCACTCTCCCCTCAGCTCACAGCTGTCCCCCCACTCTTTAACTATCTCACTCTCTCCTCCCTCACCCTCTCCCAAGCTCAACCCCCCCTCTCTCTCTCTCTCTCCCGATCTCAGTCTCTCTCCCTCACCCCTCCTTTCCCACTCGATCTCCGGTGACCCGTACCCCCATGTCCGCCGCCATTGCCATGGCAACCACCACCACCACTGCTTCTGCGGCCACCGTCTCTACCGCCATGGCCTCCACTTCCACGACCACCACCACCCTCGCTGTCATCGTCTTCCACCACCGCCGCCATCATCATCGTCGTCGTCGCCTCCATCTGCGCCTCCAGCCGCGACCACCTCTACTACCTCCCCGTCTTCTCCGGCCACCTCCGGCGACCACCACTACCATGGCCGACCGCCCCCAGCTCCTTCGCCCCTCTCCGTGTTCTCCTTCGGCTTCCCCCTCTCTCTGTCTTCCCTCAGTCGGCGGTCCGACCCGAGCCGACCTGTCCAAACTCCCCCGACAGCTCCTCAGCCTTCTCTCTTCTTTCTTTCTCGGCGACCATCGCCTCGGGAGCAGTACCACCTTGGGCAGCGGGACGCCCTTGGACCCCGTGCTGCTCGGGCAGCGTGTTCCTCGGGCCACGTGCCTTGGGTCACGTGCACTCGGTTCGCGTGTTCCCTCGTTCTTCGTACTTCTCGGGATGTGTGCCTCGATTTGTGTGTCGTTCCGTTTTCTGTGCCACCTCGATCCACGTACTGCCTTGGGCAGCGGGACGCCTTGAGCCCCATGCTGCCTCGAGCAACGTGCCATTTTGGTTTTCATGTCGCCTCATTTTCGTGTCCTGGCCTTTGTGTCTATCTCGATTTTTGTGCCGCTTCGATTCGCGTGCCCGCTCTGATTTTGTCACGACCCGTACCCGCTTTCCGGGATACGAATGCGTGTCCAAGCCAGCCTACATCGCAGTGTCGGCGGTAGAACGCTGCATAGCCATAATGCTTAAAATCACAAATATTGCTCATTCACAAAATTAATTTAATTCACAATATTCACAAGTTTTATATTTGCAGAAAAATATAAACTCGTATAAATGTTGGAATGACTACAACTCATATATCTAGCTAGTCTCTAGGCTTTTGTCTGCAAGTACGCCTGTATCTCCCAATGCTAAGTGAAGCCACAACTAACCTAAAAAATATTGGTTTCCAGTCAGGAATGGAACGAGTACAATTCACTGAATGCAGTTTCAATAATTGAAAGTGACTACACAACAGAGATTAGCCTTTAAATATATGACTTGAAAAATAAACACAAAAAGATAAATAAGTCTAAACAAAGAAAAATAGTAAATAAACACAAAGACAATGCTCACCTACTGACTGAAGTACCTTTGATATGTGATCGATCTCGGGACAATTACACGACACTGTCTACACTATCTACACTGTATAAAGTTACACGGTCTACACGGTATACTTTAATAAAGAAACATTATCTACAATGTATAAAGCAATAATGAATCACGGTCTACACTGTATAATGAATCACGGTCTACACTGTATACACTGTATAAGGTCAGATCACACATCCTTGGTACTTCACCTCCCCGACACGACAAAATATAACAAAACATAAAAGATAGAAATCACATATCTATCAACTAACAATGATGTATAGTAAAGCTCAATATGAAAACAAACAATAAACTGTACTCGCCTGTGGTCCTTTACTGGTGAAACCGATAATCCAAACCACTCAGTGTGCCACAATAGTCAAAACTCGTACAACAGTCTCCGGATGCTAAAATAGACATTACCAATATTCTCAGAATAGTCAAATTAGCTAGGATTGCCTGTCCTTAAGTCCAATTCTGGATACAGAGACAAAACGGTAATTTCTGGTCAAAACGGTGTCCGCCGTTGGACCCATTTTGCACCAAAAAGCGTGTCAGAGTCAATGGTCTCTAAAGTCATCAAACTATATGTTTATGAATTTATTTTGATGATACGAATCCAACCGTATGTCCAAAGTTGGATTCCGGCAGGCCGTGCACAAAATCGTCCGTTGAAATCGGATCGTGGGGCCCGCAAAACGGCGATCCGATCAATTGTCTCAGAATTGGACCAAACTTGGCATATAGGACCAAAAAAATGATACGGTCCTGTTAGCGTAAGTTTCATCTCGATGTGACGAACGTGCACAAAGTAATTGAGAAATTTGCATAGAGGCCGATACGGTGAATTTCGACGGATACGCATCAAATTCGTCGCGCACACGCAACCAATTTGAATTCCGTCAAAGCCCACACGTCTGCGAAGCCATTACGCACCTTTCGATGCTTTCGGTTTACGACTACGTCGCCCGGATTGACGGGACACACGTCGTATCGAAGAGTTTTTCATAAATTCTACAGTTTTTAAAACATATTTTTCTTAGTTTTCGATGTTGAATAACTTTCTGCAAACTAAATAAAAAATCAATCTATCAGAAGGGTTTCGATCCCCTATATGTTGGCTACGACTGTTACAAATTAGTTTTCAAGGATTCGACAGTTTTGGCTCAAGATTTTCCTTCCAAAATAGGGGTTTCGGCTATTTCTGTGTTCTGTTTTTAACAGATTTTTGTCGATCTTTATCTCAAATTTCTGAACGATCGGGTTAGCCATTCCTGATTCTACCTACTGAGGTCCCAAGAGGGTCAACTAGGCTTCGTACAAGATTTTACGGAATCGAATTTGATCTAGTATTCGCGGAGAAACTACGATGGAAAGGGACATACCTGTCTGCACATATGCTGCTGTTCTAGCCCGCCTGTGCTCGTGCGCGACCCTGTTGCGACGGTTGTCCGGTGGCCTGGCCGCGTCGGGGCGGCGCGTGCATACCTGGGGGTCGCTGGGAGTTAGGGTTTAGGTTTTTGTTGTCAAATCCCTCCTCCCTCTTGATCTCTCTACTTCTATATATATATATATATATATATATATATATATATATATATATATATATATATATATATCTCCCTCTTGATCTCTCTTGGGGGGGGGGGGTTTATTATTTTTTTATTTCTTTAATAATATATATATATATATATATATATATATATATATATATATATATATATATATATATATATATACTCATACACATAAATATACATATATATATATATATATATATATGTATATTTATGTGTATGAGTATATATATATATATATATATATATATATATATATATATATATATATATATATATATATATATATATATATATATATACTCATACACATACTTATATAATAATATCCAAAAAATCTAAATAAAATCCCAATATTATCTATTCCTAGTGTAGGGCCTATTTATATAAATATGAATATATAGTAATATAACATTTATTTGTCAAAGATAATACAACCAATAATAATAAAATAACATTATATAAGGTTTATTAGTTTTTTTATTTCTTTAATAATATATATATATATATATATATATATATATATATATATATATATATATATATACACATAAATATATATATATATATATATATATATATATATATATATATATATATATATATATATATATATATATATATATATATATATATATATATATATATATACTCATACACATACTTATATAATAATATCCAAAAAATCTAAATAAAACCCCAATATTATCTATTCCTAGTGTAGGGCCTATTTATATAAATATGAATATATAGTAATATAACATTTATTTGTCAAAGATAATACAACCAATAATAATAAAATAACATTATATAATAATAACCTCAATAATATTGATAATAATAGTAATAACGAAATTCAATAAATCAATAATGATGTATATACCATTATGTACAGTCTAATAATTCCAAAATGTACAAGGACCTATTTTATGCAAATGTCACTAAATATCAACTAATAATGATAATTATAATATTATATTATGAATACTTAGAAATATTCATTAAATCATTAAAACAGTATACAACACACTCAAACCAAATTGCGTCAACACGAATGTCATTTGACGTACCGCATGACTTCCTGGACTTGGGCTTATTTTGGGTCCAATCTGGACTAGTTCGGTACAACCGGGTTCCCTAAAACTCAATAATATAATTAATAAATAAATAAATCTTCGGTAAGGATTAAGTCGCAACTTGGCCTGGTTTTCCTAGTTAGGACATCACTACGGATTGGCCTTCCCTACCAGGGCTAATACACTAGTCAAAGCACGCCATTACACTATCCGTGCCACGATTTCTAGTCACCTTGTACTCCAAAACTCCACCATGGCTAAAGTCATCTACCGTAATAATTAACTAAGTAATTATTTATAAAAATTCTAAAAATCACCATTTAATTCAAATAAATAAATAAAAATATATTATCAAAATTTCGGGAAGAGGAGTTACAGATTTGCGTGCTGTCTCGATTTGCGTACCCGCCTCGATTTATGTGTTGTATTGATTTGCGTGCTATCTTGATATTCGTAAATTCTTCGATCTATGTGTACGTCTCGATTTACGTACACATTATGTTTCCCATTCGTCTTGATACTCGTGTCATCTCGATTTTCGTACATGTTTCGATTTACGTACATGTCTTGGTTTGTGTGCCCGTATCGATCTGCGTGCCTCGGTTTCTGTGCCAGATCTCTGCACTGCTTGCGGGACCTACACGGTATAGCCTTCTGCCATCCATCATAATTTTCATTATTATTTTAATATTTATTCTAATGATTGTTTATTATGTGTTTCGAGGACCTCGATGGACGTGCTACCTTGGATCGCGATCGCTGAAGACTTGCTTACCTAACCGAGCCCTCTAGGCAAGTATCCCTTGCTCATTGACGGCTCTTGTCCTCTCTCCTGGAATTTATTGTATTTAATTCATTTGTAATTGTAAATGTATAACCATGATTAGTGTAGCTTAGCAGTAGAATGGCCATGATAATAACTTAGGATAGCTTGGTTCGTTACCGATTTACGACCGTATCGGACAACTAGGATGGGTCATCCACACCTTCGAGGATACGAGCATGACTCACATGTATGGATTGTCCCCATATGCCCCGTGTCCGACTTGCAGTCGGGTGACGGCTTGGCTAACCGTTTCTATAACTTTGATTGTGTCTTGGATATGACTGTGGATCTGTGATGCGCCTTGCGTGGCGATTCTTGTTGCATGTGTTGGCTTGGCGCCCAGTACGCATCGTAGTGCTGCTGGAGGCCAAGCCTTAGTGTACTCGACTACGATTTGGTTTCCAGTACGCATAGTAGTGCTGCTGGAAGCTGAGACTTAGTGTTCTCAAGCATGTGATTCTGCGGCGGGTTGCGCCGAGTGGATTTAGCTCCAATTCGCTGGGAGCTCCCGTCCAGAATACAGAGGATACTCTGTCAAATTTTTCCAGAATTCTCGGTCAGGAATTTGGTTCGAAGAATTAGGCAAAACTATTCATTTGGTTTGCTGATCTAGACTCGTGCTTACTTACTATGGATATAGTAGTCTGAATTCCAGTACTTGTTAGGTAGACTCACGACTAGATTAGTCGCCTCGCTACTTAACCTGTCTTGTCCGATTGGATAGCGTAAGGAGCGCAGTTCCACTCGGAAGACGGTCTGCCACCATGGTCCTTGTTTGGTTTAAGGGTTATGGATCTACTTCAGAGCGGTTCATACAATCCTTGTCATTTTCGGCGGCATAATTAATAGACCCTTGTCCTCCCGACCATTCTTTCTAGGAGTTATCCTAGTTTAGTCAGTTAGGATTGATAGTTGTCCTATGTATCGGGATTTGTGATTTTTTGATATATCTGAGGATTGGGTATTATGGAGAGTATAATCTCGAGATATTGATTGATAGACTCACATGGATTCTTGGATAGTGTCGTTATTTGTTTTTAGATGATGTTCTATTTGGATCAGACATGACTATGTGGCTTTCTGGATTTTGATGGTTGTGCGAGTGTTTAGTGGAACGATGAGAATATCGAGGGTATTATTATATGATTTTTACTCGACTTCCCAAACGCCCAAAACCGCGATTGATTGCTATGTCTTGGTAGTGGAGAGGTTTGTTTCCCAATAGCTTGTGATCATTGATTTAGAGGACCCTGGTGAGCCAGATGGCCTAACATTGTTTATGAGGATTAGCGTAGTATTTAACGATTTTACTTCTTGATTTGATCTCCATCATGGAGGGGAGACTTTTGCTAGATTGATCTGGTGGATGGACCGACTTGATGATTAGAGCTGTAGGCTCCCATATATGCTTGAGATGCTATTATAGTAGAGATTTTGATCTTGTACTTGACCTGATATCTATGCCACGATGTGGGCAGATGACTTCTTGTGACAGACAGATTTAACTTTGTCCCTGACATGACTACTTGTATCCGTGCTATAAGTCCAGCTTATCTTTTGAGGTGTTGGCCCTGATTTTGCACTGCGATGCTCCTTGTCTACTGGCACTTGAGGTGCTACTTCCATGATTATATGGCATTGCGATGCCATCTTGATATTCTAGCTATATTATATGATTACATGCATGGGTATCTGGTAGTTGGCCTATAGTCTTAGCGTAGTCAGGATTGCTTGTTTGCTTGTTGCATAACACTAAGGATGAATCACAACTGGGACTATAGGTGCCGAGGTTGAATCTTACTTAGCGTTTCTGTACTGAGGTATGACATCTAGGAGGATGATCATATGACCACGGCATGTGATTTCGGATAAATGTATGGATAATCTAGGCAACTTAAACTGGTAGAAGTATTGGGAGGGAACAGAATTTCGAGATCGTGCAATACTAGCCTTATCCCAGACATTAGTCATGACCTACAGGCTGGCCGCCATGGATATTATTACCATTCGTACTAGTGGATGGCAATATCCGGCTACTTTATGTACTATACATTATATACGTGGCATGCTCGGCACGGTGGCCTTACGAGGGACTGTTGGTGACATGTAGAGCCCGATGGTCTTACGAGGGACCGGTGCTCATCTAGTCTTGATATACTTGGCCCCGCTAGCCCTGCTGGGACGGCACGATCTGAGGATTCCTATATTATTGCATTGTTGGGGTAACCCAACCTCCACCTAGACAGCCGTAGACATTTGAGTGGCCGCTTATTCACCTAAATTGTATGGATTGCTGCTTGCTAAGCTGGCTGGCCCGTAACACTGCCCCGGTATGGAAATTCATTCCCTTGTTCTTGTTTGATATATGGGTGGATTACTGTTTCGTTGACAAACTACGAGTTTCGGTTGGCGATGCAGGTATTATTGGATGTTAGGGAGATTTTGATGATTGATGTTATTTAGCTGCATTAGTTGTGGATTATTATCGTGCGTTGGTACCGTACGATCCTTACCCTCTTTTATTGTTCATTTATGCTATCCTGCTTCATATTTTTATCCAACTGGCTTTTCTTCGCCCGTCCTTGAGCCTTCCTTTTTGGTACTTGCTACAGTTGGCCTGACCAACCATGGATTGTTCCCAGATTGCCTGTAATCGACCCTGTGGATCTTCCAGACTTGACTTGGGGGATGTGCTTCCATTTCCGGCCATGCTAGGAACTGTGGGAAGGTATACTCATCTACACTATTATCTTGTACTGTAGATTTCCTGATTATCATATGAGTATTTTATGTCTTCCATATGATTCTCTCTCTTGCTTATTATTTCTTTGTGATTGACTGTGGATATGAGATCAGATTTAGGCCATAAAATGATTACATGCTAGGATACCCAACAAGATTGACAGCCGTCATCACCGTATAACGTATTCGTACCTTATACGGTGTAGCTGGCCGATGTCCATCCCCGTATTTCGGTACTGGGGCGTGACAACTACCTTGGTCGTTGGGCGCCGCTCGAGACTGGATAAGGTAATCACCGACGGGCGCATGGAAGTCTGGAGGGTCGAAGCGACTACTGTGACAAGCATTGCGACAACACGAGGATGATGAGAGCTAGTTCGCGCATGGAAAGTCTAGAGGGTCGGAGCGGCTACTGTGACGAGCACTACGATGGCACGGGGATGACGAGAGCCGGTCTGGCTCGCCGACTGTTCGTCGAAGGCGGGTTCAGGTGAACTCGCCAACGATCAGAGAACTCATCAATTGCGGTGCCGACCCGCTTGCCCATGGTCTCGCCAAGCCGACGTCAGACACGTCCGTCGCTGATTCAATAATAAGTTGTCGCTAATTTGTACGTCGCCATATTGTCGAAAAGTCGTCGAAAGTTCGACTTTGCAGTGACAAAAAATGTAGTGACGGTATTGGCCCATTGGTTAATGACCACACCTGATTTTGATAATCAACGACAACTTTGGTCGATACGCAAAATATACAGACTGCTACAAGTTTACAGGTTTCAAATGAGAAGATCGTCTACGTCCTACTACTTCAAAGTACAGACATCGTACCGTCATCAAGAACCAATCACACTGGAAGAAAAATCAAGACTGTTATATTTTCTTCATAATTTTTAATTTTATTGGATCTAGAAAATATATGTGAGGTTGATCAGGATTGGTACTGCCTTAGGTTTTTATTAGTCAACTATCCAAAAAGCCTACATATTCAAACTTCCAAGTCCAATATCCAAAAAGCCCAAAACCCAACACAACAATTAGCCCATATATACTATTCTGACCCTGACAGAACTCATGGCGAACTCGGCCAGAACTCGGCTCGAGTTTGGTCGAGGTATTTTCAAAATTCAATTTTTACCAAATCTGCCTACAACGTTCGTATATGAGATTCATCCATCCGAACTCAGCCCGAATTCGATCTGCAAAAACACTATAAATAGAGATGAATTTTCCACCATTTCAAATCACTCATTACTCATCTCTTTATCTATTCTAAAGTGTTTTCTACGATCAATACTTTCAAATCAATCATAAACCTTTCTTAGCCAAAGCCAGTACAAGTTCTGTTCAATCTAGAGTTTTGGTACTGAAGAGTTGTATCAGAGGTGTCATTCAGAAAACGTTCAAGTTTTCAAAGTCAAGTTGTAGAGTCGGTCGTGCGCTCGTCACCAAACACGGTGTTGTAAGAGACTACAAGCTCTCATTTAGCTAGTGCTATAGTGGATTAACATTGAGTAAGAGTACTCAAGACTGGAGTAGTCCTCTCAAAGGGAAACCAGTATACAACACTGTGTCACTGAGTTTAAATTTTTGACTCTTACTTTACCGTATTTTATTTACCATCTTTTATCTGCCATAATATATAGTTGTCACACCCCGGACCGGAATCACCCGAATCATCGTCCTCGCAGGGGGCATAATGCTGCACGAGCCTGGAGTTGCGCTCGTGCAAGGCAAGATGACAAGTTCTCAAAATGGTTATCTTTTTATTCGATATGAGCAAACAAAAGAAAACAGAGTATACGAAACAATTCTTTTTATTTATAACGAACTGAGATTACAAAGGCTTTCAATAGCCCAACTAAATTTGCCAGGTTGGCTACAACACTCAAGT
The DNA here is from genome assembly GCA_029216955.1 of Iris pallida. NCBI lineage: Eukaryota > Viridiplantae > Streptophyta > Magnoliopsida > Asparagales > Iridaceae > Iris > Iris pallida. The sequence continues at coordinate 25,351,043 of JANAVB010033219.1, read as the reverse complement.
TCTCTCTTGTCCATAAAGGATTTCACCGTTCCATACATCATGCCTTCTATATCTCGGCCGCATCAATCCTGTTGCAAGTCCGAGCGTCAATGCGATAGCACGCTTCAAACGCTACGACATTCCATGCCTCTGTGGGATCAAACGAAGCTTCACCGCGAGCAATCCATTCCCTGTACCCTGCATGAAAGCTAGTGGAGGATCAGTACGTTCGTCCTCGCATGTACTGATGAAAAGACCAACTTTCTAAACCAACATTTTAGTGCTTATGTTCAATCATGCAACTTAGCTTATGATCTTGCTATATTCTCCTTAAGGTCGATTTCATGGCATATTCGAAAGCGGTAAAGCATGTTATCATGGCAAGCATGTTATTCGAATTGAATAGGCAAGCAGCCAAGCAATCTCGTGTTTGTTTCGTGGTGCGACTTCTTACCAACATAGACACACTCCCCCTTGCACCGACGCAAGGTAAATACGCCCCATTCCTTCCCTGTCATGTTATAAGTGCTTTCTATGCAGGATCTATGTGTGCGGGACACATACGTGCATGCACTTTCAACCCATCGTTTCTTAACTATATGAAGGTCGTTGACGTATTCGTGCCAAAATGGACTAAAGGCGTTTCTCTTTTTCTTTTCTCTCTTTCTTTTTTTTCTCTTTTTTTCTTTTTCTTTCTTTTCTCGAATTTGGGTAGCCCGACGTTTCACGGATTAGGTTGCTATCCCAAACAACCGAAATATACCGCATGTATACCATCATTTGCGACTTTTCACATCTCGCTAAGCGGTCGCTAATCGTCTTACGGATGTGCGCCTATCAAAGATTATATTCCTCCTAGGCCGAACGGTCTCGGTGCCCCGGCGCACCCGTTCGGAGGGAACGTTCCGTGCACGGAAGATTATCACAATTATCTCAAGTCCATTCGACCATGCAACGCACTATAATTCAAATAACCAAACATAGTCTTGAGTCCGAGACTCAGACTTTATCTTCTCGTATTTTTTCTATTAACTTTCTATGTTCTTACATTTTATACTTTATTTTAATGTTCAATGGCATCATGCCTCAACTCAATGTTCGTCAACCGAACAACCCGAAGGTCCGGAACACCTTTCGAGACATTATGCCACATCTGACAGTTCCGTCACCTACATGCCACAACTATTCTCTTACGAAGCCATCTTTTATGATCTCGTATATGTACGCACGTTTTGACACGTTTGTCATCTTTTCCTTCGCGTCGTGCACTTATTGCACGCATCGAAGCCGTATTTCTATGTTCTATGCCTTAGTGTTCAATGTACATGGCTCGTGCACTAGGGTACTCGCCTATATTTTTTTTCAATGTGCTAGCCTTTCTAACTCGTGCGCGAGGGCACGAAATGGCTCATGCACGAGGGCACTCGCAGAATACAGTTATCCCATGTTCTTGCGGCTTGCGTACCGTGGCGCTCGCCTTTGCGATATCCAATACCTCATAGCGACTCGTGCATTTGATGTACGTTTTATTTCAATTGTTCTAACTAGTGTTCGACACACACTATGATTTATCTTCCGATCGGACCACACCTATGGCGTCGATAGGTTAACTTAGCATACAATGTTGCTTTCTTACTTAGGCATGAAGGAGTAAAAAGAAAAGTCAGTCCTCCCACCTTAAACCGATATGCCTTGTTGTTTTCCGAGCCGATGTGGCTCGATTTTATATCTTTGTTGCACGGCCAAATCTTCTAGCTTTGCCATTCGGACACTTCTTGTTTTATTGAACTACTCGATCGATTCTGGCCTACCGTGCCCAAGTCTCAACCCATGGCGAGGCGGTGATTTGGGTTTTTTGTGGACCCGTTGCGAATGAGGCAAAGTTTTGACCTCTAATATTTCAGCATAAATGGATAGCCTGCACATGAAATCAACTAAAATCAATACTTGCAATGATTCGGACTTGCGCCTTGGTCGATTCGATTTCTTAGAATCTTTGAGCCGACTCAACGCACTTATCCTTCGGGGCAATGAGGCACTTCGCATCGATTCAACTCGATGCATTTCTTTGGGACAATATAACTCTTCGTATCGACTTAGCTCGATGCATTGCTTGGGACAACGTAACTCTCGTATCGATTCGCATCGATACATTTCATTCGGTCAATGCGACTCTTTGAGTCAATATCTCAGCGTAATGCACCATGCGGAGCGGGGCATTACAACAGCTGCTTAATTTTAATTGATGATTATCTCCGTTGTACACACACACACTCTATTCATCCCCCTAGTGCTCAATGCTCCTACAATTGGTATCAGAGCAGGTTATACATATACATTGTCACGTCCTGATTTCGTAGAATCGATAGTCGTCCACGGGCGTGATGCCGTACAAACCTAAGTTGCGATCGCACAAGGCATGGTCAGAAGGTTATCCGAAACACAACAACAAGAGAGTGCGCAGAGTAAATTGAACACATTATATAGAAGAAACTTGAGCTTTATTGATAATGAACATCATATTACAAATTCGATACAAGGTACCGCGCGGGCTACAAACTGACTCCATTACAAAATAAACGTCGATGAGATAGCCGTTCCATACATCGTACCCCTTTATACAACCAAAGTATGCAGACACCTGAGATAGGGGAGAGTCGAGATATCTCAGCATGGACAATTACGGAGTCTTCAAAAAAGATTGAGTCAAGGCTTCGCACGCACGGACGAAGCTTCAAAACACACGAGCGCTGCCTTCAGTCACGCGGTACGCTCCTCTTGATTTATAGCACATGTGGAGAGCGAAGATCAGTACAATCAACGTGTACTGGCGAGTGGCTAATTATTTTCCAAGCTCTCATTTGGTTCAAGATTTTAGATAAAACATGCAACTTGTTTTAGTGATCTTTCTAGCCATCCTAGTCAGTTTCATGCAAGCAGTTTGATGAAATATAAATAAGAAGAATGTACGCTAGAACTTACCTACGACAGTACATGACGTACAACATAAGGCTTACCATGTTCTTTCATGTCATATTGCATAACATAAGTTTAACAAGTGCATAATTGCGGAGGTCATTGGCATGAAAACCATTTTGGATATAGCTTGGTTTAGATGGTGCACGTTTAACGAGGGTAGCAAGCCCCGTTGAAGGAGCACCGAATAGCCGTGGTACAATCCAGCATAGCTATCGTGTTTCTTCCTAGGTCGGATCGGCCTCGTGGCCCCAGAATACCGTCCGAAGAAACAATCGCCCTTGTATACAAGTTGTCCATGACCGTGCTATGTTAACAAGTGATTTAAGGCATATTTTATGGTGTCGTTGCGACAATTATATAATCGATTCATTTCTTTGGTTTTGCAGATCATGAAATAATACTCTCTCTCTTTTTAGAACCTTATCTTTTCTCTTTTTGAGCGTGAAACTTGTATTTTACGAGTAAATCATTATAATTTGAAACAATTATCTCGAGTTCTTGTTTTTTGAGATAGAGGGTCGAGGTGAAGGAGGTCAACCACTCACCTTGATTTCTGTTCGAGGCGAGAGACTTGTTGGTCGCGCTAGACGCCGCCTACGCGATTACCTGAAATTACACAAGCAACTGATTAGAACACTGTATTATTCAAGGAGTTCGATATGTAAATACGAGTTCGAAACATAAGCCATAAAAATATTCACGAAAACGTATTCAGAAAACCAAAGCCAAAACCAACGCAAGTACGACATAAAAAATAGAGCAACGGGAGGTCTCTTCCGACTCAGCCGCAGAGCCTATCCTCGAGGCACAACCTGCTGATATGGGACTTGATTCCGAAAAAAACCTTTCCATAACGAGAAAAGGATCTTAATTCAATCGTTCCCGTTCGACCGATTCGATCGATCCCGACCGAATAGATAGCGATAGTGTTCCTTTCTCGTGCACCCCATGGACGGAGAATGGGACATAGGGTAGGGACGGGGCACTACACCATATCCAACTAAGAAAAAGTTTCGACCTTGAAACTTAAGAAAAGAATCTACCACTAGAAAAAATAAAGAAATTTTTTTCCCTCATCTCCGACTCCAGTTCCCAGGTTGACTCTTCGACCGTATGGTTCTTCCAGAGCACGTGAACGAGAGGGATGGCACAATTTTGAAGCAGTTTATCCTTGCACTCTAAGATTTGCACAGGCTCTTCAACATAGGACAAGTCTGCCTGCAGATTCAGGTGACCAAAATCTACCACATGGTTCGAATCGTGCACGTACTTCCACAATTGAGAGATATAGAAGACATTGTGCACATCTGACAGTGCTGGCGGCAATGCAATATGGTAAGCTTATTGGGCAACTCGCTTCAATATCTCGAAAGGACTGACAAATCTTGGACTCAACTTTCCTTTAGCTCCAAATCTCGTGACTCCTTGCATAGACGTGACTTTCAGAAACACGTGATCGCCCTCCAGAAATTCAAGGGCCCGTCGGTGTGTGTAGACATAGCTTTTCTGCCGACTTTGTGCTATCTTCAATCTCTCTCATATCAACTTAACTTTTTGTACAGTCTGTTCCACCAGTTCCGGGCTGAGTATCTATCGTTCTCCGACTTCATCCCAACAAATGGACGATCTGCACTTTCGTCCGTACAAAGCTTCATACGGCGCCATTTGGATGCTGGACTGATAGCTATTGTTATATACAAATTTGACCAACGGTAGATGAACGTCCCAGGTTGACTTCAAGTCGATTGCACAGAGGCGTAACATGTATTCGAGAATCTGATTCACCCGCTCTGTTTGGCCATCGGTCTGAGGATGATATGCTGAGCTAAACTTCAACCTGGTCCCCATTGCTGAATGAAGACTGCACCAGAAGCGTGACACGAATCGCCCATCCCGATCTGAGACAATTGATACTGGAATCCCGTACAGTCGAACTATTTTATCAAGATAGATCTAAGCAAGGCGATCGATGCTCCAAGTGACTTTAACGGCAATGAAGTGTGCTGACTTGGTTAATCGATTGACGATGACCCAGACGGCGTCGTTCCTCGCGACGTCTTTGACAAGCCAATAACAAAGTCCATAGTGATGTGATCCTATTTCCATTCTGGAATGACAAGGTTCTGCATCTCCCCGTCCGGTCGCTGGTGCTCAGCTTTTACCTGCTGACAGGCCATACATTGTGACACGAAGAATGCAACATCTCTCTTCATGTCGTGCCACCAAAAGACAATGCGGAGGTCCTTATACATCTTGGTGTCGCCAGGATGTAAGGAATATTTTGCATAATACGCTTCCAACATTATCTCATTTCTGAGTTCTGGGTTATCCGATACACATAGCCTGCCCTTCACTCGCAATGTCCCCGACTCATCCTCTGCAAAGTCAGACGCCTTCCCTGTTGATATCAGCTTACGCATCTTCTCTAGGTATGGATCATCCTTCTGAGCAGACTTGATCTTTTACAATATGCTTGGTTCTAGCCGCAGTTGCGCCAGCTATGCGCCCACAAATCAAATTCGGAGTTCAATGTCCATTCCTTCCAAGTCACGCAACAGTCGACTGTTGATGGATAGTGAAGCTATGTACTTTCGACTCAGTCCATCTGCCACAACATTTTCCTTGTCCGGCGTATAGTCGATCAACAAGTCGTACTCTTTAATCAGTTCTAGCCATCGTCTCTGCCGTAAATTCAGTTCTTTCTGGATGAAGAGATACTTGAGGATCTTGTGGTCCGTATAAATCCTGCATGCCACGCCATAAAGATAATGGTGCCACAGCTTCAACACAAACATAATTGCCACTAATTCTAGGTCATGAGTGGGATAATTCTTCTCATGCGGCTTAAGCTGTGTGGAAGCAAAAGATATCACGTTATCCTGCTGCATGAGCACACACCCCAAACCCTGGCTAGAAGCATCGCTGAACATTTGAAATCCCTCAGTCCCTTCAAGAAGTGCGAGAATCGGGGTCGAATCGAGCCGATATTTTAGCTCCTGGAATAAAGCTTCACAGTCGTCTGACCATACGAACGCGACTCTCTTTTGGGTGAGGCGAGTCAAGGATGATACGATCTTCGTGAAGTCCTTCACGAAGCATCTATATTATTCTGCCAAAACGAGGAAGCTTTGAATTTTACTAACAGACGCGAGCTGTTTCCAATCAACAACTGCCTCAACTTTCTTCGGATCAACTGAAATGCCTTCAACGGAGATGATGTGCCCAAGAAAAGATACGTTGTTCAGCCAGAACTCACATTTGCTCCTCTTCGCAAACAATTGATTATCTCGGAGGGTCTGGAGTACGGTTCACAGATGTTCTGCGTGTTGTGATCGACCTTTCGAGTAAACGAGAATATCGTCTGTGAAGACTACTACAAATTTATCGAAGAACTGACGGAACATCCGATTCATTAGATCCATGAAGGCGGCAGGAGCATTTTTTAGGCTGAATGGCATTACCAAGAACCCGTAGTGGTCGTAACGTGTGCAGAAGGCAGACTTCGGCACGTCCTCTGGCTTGACCTTGAACTGGTGATAACCCGATCGAAGATCAATCTTCGAAAATACCGTAGCACCTTGGAGCTGATCAAACAAATCGTCGATGCGAGACAAGGGGTATTTATTCTAGACGGTGGCTTTATTCAATTCTCGGTAGTCGATGCAGAGCCACATCGACCCGTCTTTCTTCTTGATAAACAGCACAGGCGTACCCCATGGCGAGACGCTAGGATGAATAAACCCTTTGTCGAGCAATTCCTGTAGTTGTACTTTAAGTTCTTTTAATTCTGCAGAGGCCATTCTGTACGGGGCCTTGGAAATCGGTCGAGTGTTGGGGAAGGTGTCAATAGTGAACTCGATTTCTCGATCGGATGGCATGCCGGGTAGCTCGTCCGGGAATACGTCTGGGAATTCTGCCACCACGTCGGTTTGATCCGCGTTTGTACCATTCTATCGCGTGTCTCGAACGGACGCCAAGTAGCCTTTGCACCCAGAATGCAGCATCCGCCGAGCAGAGATTGCCGAGATCACCATGCAAGTTATTGATGCTTCGCCACACGAATAGCAGAATTCAGGCTCCCCCGGTAGACGGAAGGTGACATTCTTTCCTGCACAGTCAATAGTGGCCGAGCAAGCGCCAAGCCAATCCATCCCCAGAATGATGTCGTAATCCTTAAGGTCCAGAACTATCGCATCTAGAGTCAATTTCCTTCCACCTATACATATGCAGTCATCTCAGATAGTGTTTAGAGGGATTTGTGTGCCCGACGGGGTGCTAACGCTAAGGTTAAGGCCTAACGGTGCCATAGAAAATTTGTGTTCATCAATAAAATCTGTCGCTATAAAACTATAGGTAGCACCCGAATCGAACAGTACACGAGCAGGTTTATTATTAAAAAGTAGTGTACCTGTCACGACTATATCAGAGGCAAATGCCTCATCTCGAGTCATGGCATAGACGCGGCCATGGGAATTAGGGCGACGATCCGGACCATTTTACAGTGCAGGTTGTTGGGCTCGAGGCGCTGGTCCCTGGTTTCCCGGACGATGTTGTTGCTGCTGAGGTGTCGTTGGGTTCGATCTTTTGGCCGGGCAATTTGAACTGAAGTGTCCCCTTTTACCACAGTTCCAGCATCCTCCTTCAAGAACTTCGCAATCGACGGCTAGGTGTCTAAATCGACGACATTTGTTACAGCGAGGTCCCGTGTTCCGTCCTTGGTATCCGCCTTGGTGCCCATTGTTCGGACGCTTGGTCACATTGTTTCCTCCTGCATGGCTAGATGTCACGACCCGATTCCCAAATTGTTGGGCCGGGCCGAGCCATGTCCAGCCTACGCTTGATTTAGAGCGTAGTAAGCTGTTCTAGACAGTCAGGTAATAATGATAAATGTGCTAATAATTAAGATAGTTTAAGAACGATCACAACACAGCTTCTATATAGATAGATGAAAAACCACTAAGTTTGTTATAAATAGTACACAACCAAAAGTAGTACTGGAGACAAGGTCCAGTTTAAAGGTACAAAACAGCGTCTGTGATAATAACCCAACACTAAGTCAAACTAAGCAGCTAAGCAGGATTCCCTGCTGGAATATCCTCAACTGGAGCTCCATAGTACGGGTCACAAAGCATTTCTTTCTCGGTCAAAATACCTACAACGTTATCTTGTCAGGACGGGAGCAAGTACAACCTCTACTACTAAAGTACTGAATGTATAATGCAAGAGATGTACAACAGGAATATGGTATGATAAGACTGAAAAATAGACATACTGGAATCATGGTAAATCATATAAAGCGGGAAATCATGGTATATCTTGATTATCATTTTAAGACACTCTTGTCAATTGTGGCATATTGTACATTATGTATTAAAACTGGAGCAGGTATGAGATCGGTCAATAGGTGCTATGCTAGTTTACTACAATGTACGTATGTACATTCCACAAGTCCAGAAACTACATTCTTAGTTTACTGCAATGTACGTATGTACATTCCACAAGTCCAGAAACCGCACTGCTAGTTTACTGTAATGTACGTATGTACATTCCACAAGTCCAGAAACTACATTCTTAGTTTACTGCAATGTACGTATGTACATTCCACAAGTCCAGAAACCGCACTGCTAGTTTACTGTAATGTACGTATGTACATTCCACAAGTCCAGAAACTACACAATTAGCATACTGCAATGTAAGTGAGTACATTCCACGAGTCCAGTAACTATACTATCAACTCTCTCATAACCCAGTAATCATCATGTAAAAGATACGGGAAATAGTGTAAAGCATGGTGGGAACTGGCAATAGTATGAAACATGTTATGATTTGACTTGCTACTCCAAGGATCAGCATTCACATGGGTTGATTAACATTCTTTTATCAAATAACAGTGTTTTAACATGTACAATTAACAAAAGACTTGCAACTGGATTAATGGTAATTCACAAGGTTGTCACATGTACTTAACATTAAAAGACAGTAAATGAGTTTGTAGATGTACTTGCCTGGAGCAAAGCAATACAATGACAATAAAGCTAAGATGTAGAGTGTCCTGGCACTGAAAACATATATATACTCAGACTCTAAGTTACAAGACAATATAAATACACTAGTAATGTGAGAAGGCCAAATTGGACATTGGCTAGGTGAACTTAGCCTAGGGGTTCAAAGTGAAGTGATTTGGCATCTAAACTAACACATGGGTCTCCCATATTAAGGCTGGTTAGCAATCCAAATACTAGAAATACACAAAATCACAAGTCATGACTTAGTCATAATTATTGGTAAAATAAACATTCTGTGCACTGTGTTCTAACAATTTTAGAAAATACTAGAAATCTCCAATAAATGCAAAATAATATACTGACAGAAACCTTGTTAATTATAGAAATTTATTATAATTTTTCTGGGATTTATTACCCAATAGAAGTATTTTATAAAAATTAGTTTTCATAAATATATAGAAAATGAGTTCTGGTTTGATATGGCTAAACAGGGGCAAAACTGTCAACAAAATGCTATAAAAATTATATTAAATTGTCTAAATTAACAGAGAATCTAAATACTATTTTTTCCAGAATTTTTACAACAAGCTAAATATTTATAAAAATCCAAAAACAGCAAGTTACATAATTCTGAATTTAAATAATTAATTATCTGTATATTTTGTCCATGTATATAAATGAACCAAGGTTCAAATACAGGACCCAAGACCATGATTCAAGTCCAATATGACTTGTGCAGGCCTTGAATGTGTGAAAACACATTTGAGCCCAAATACCCATGCTAGGCTTGGACACCAAATGGTTGCAGTAATTTAAATACAATAAAAAATATAATTTGGTAACAGTCAAAATAAATATTATTATTTTAATATGGTAAAGTTTTACATAGTAACTATAAAAGTATGAACATTATTTTATATAAATAATTTACACTAAGCTAAGTAAAATACACATAGGAAATAATATATATATATATATATATATAAATATAGGGATATTTATATATAGGAAAATGTTCAACTATATATTATATATATATATACAAATATATGTATATATACATACATATAAGAAAATACTTATTTATATAACATATATATATATATACAAAATTAATGTATATATATATATATATATATATATATATATATATATATATATATATATATATATATAATAGTATATATATAATAATATATATACATAAGGAAATATATGTACATAAATATATATGTATACATAATACACATATATATATTATATATACATACATAAAATAATGAAGTATATTCATATATATATTTATAAAAACAGCAACTATATATACCTAAATATAGTATGTATAATAATACATATATACATATACACAAATATATGTATACATATATATATATAATTATATATAAAAACAAAAGAAAAAGAAAAAAGAAAAGGAAAAGAAAAGAAAAGAAACAGCAGCATGGGGGGGGGGGGGGGGGGCTCGAACTCGGGCTAACCGAGCGGGGGGGTTTTATTGATTGCGCGCTGGCCAGTGGGTCGGGTTCGGGTGGCTGTTAGAACGGGGGTTGAGATTATTTTAAACCTAAACAAAAATATCGGGTTGGGAAGAGCCCAGACCCGATAACTAAGTGGTTTAATGGGTTTTAAAACCCGATAACACGTTTTAAACCCGATAGCTAATTATTCAGTTCGTCTCGTGTCCATACAGTCCAGGACACGAGAATATGAAATCTGACACCGTGTCGGCATGTCCATGCACTGCACGACACGTACGACACGATCTATGCGTGTCCGAGTACGGGGCTGGGGTCGTCGTGTCCTGGCGAACAACATACTCGAAAACGAGACACGTACGATACGAAATGAAGACTGCTACGTACGTGTCCAGCGAACTCGAGCGTGGAAGAGTGGGCGATCGGCGGCTGGGGGCGTCGGCGTCGTGGCGCTCCGGTGGCGCTGAGTTCGCCTCGGCGTGGCGAACACGTCGACGGTGGTTTGGGTCGACGACGGCGAGCGGTGGTGGTGGAACGAGGGTCGCCGGAGTTGGGTGTCTGTCGAGTTTGGGAGTGGGAAAACGCGGCGGAGCTCTGGTCGTGAGTGGTCGAGATGGTGGTGGTCGAGTTGGGAAGGCCGAGGGGGTTATTTATAGGTCGATGAAGGCGGTGGGAGTCGTCGGATTAGGGTTAGGGTTAGGGTTTAGCCGCCGAAAAATTAGGGAACAGTAGAGCGGTGATCGGGGAAGGAGACGGGTGCGATTTGCAAAAATAACAAATTTGTTATTTGCAAACTGACGTCGGGATAAATTGGGTAATTGCAAAACAGAATTAAAATAATATAACTAATTACAAACTCTATTTAAAACAATTCAGTAAATAGCAAACTGATATAAAAACAATTAGAAAAATTACAGAACATATTTAAAATATTTTAAACTATTTGCAAAATAATATTTTAGTAATTAAAACTCTTTAAAAATCATTTAAAATTATTTAAAAATTCCAGAAAATTCCTAATAATTATAATAAAATATTTTAAAGCTAATTTAATCACTAATGACCAATTATCAGTAATAAACAAAAAATTTTAAAATCAGGGGTTGACAAGTCTTCCCTCCTTGAAAAATTTCGTCCTCGAAATTTACAAGAACTGAAGACACGCGAGGCAACTAACATTTTTTTTTAAAAAAAATTACAGCGATGACTAAGGCTATCTCCTAATGATGGAACGTCTATAAAACAGGTCTACTGGTCAATGGCTTGGTCTCATGGGTGCAGTTACTAAATGATGGTTTGGCATGAGTCTAGTGATAGGTAACTTAATGAGGCACTAGAATCAAACAGTCATATGCAAATAAATCCAACCTGTGGCACCGTCTGTCAAGTATTCTGGCTCTGGCTCTGGGCCCTGCACTGGTACTGCTGCCTGGATGGCTAAAGGGTATGCTCTCCCTGAAGGTCCTCTAGTAAATGGCTTCGCCTTCGGGCACTCCCGAATCATATGGGTGGAAGACCCGCAAGTAAGACACTGGCTCAATTTCTTCCTACAGATGGAGACATCGTGCCCTGGCTTTTTGCAGAAGGCACAAGAGACCCACTTCTGCTGCTGTTGCCCCGGATCTCGGGCAAATGATAACTGATGCTGAGGATGAGCTGGTGGAGAATAGGCCTGCTGGTGCTGGGTAGTCGTCCTCTGCTGGAAAGTCTGGTGCTTGGACGGCCCGTCATGATGTGTGGTAGCTGGCCTCTTGCAAGACAAAAGACGCTCCTCGATACCTCGGGCTCTCTCCAGTAGCTGGTAGTAGTCTGTGATCCCGTTGGCCACTAGTAAGATGCTAATGTCCGGGACAAGACCATGGCAGAATCTGCGAGCCATCTCCTCCGGGTCGGCTACTAAGCTCGGGGCAAAACGACTGAGTCTGCTAAACTCACCTGCGTACTCATCGACTGTATGGCTCCCCTGTTGCAGGTTCTGGAATTGCAATCCCATGGCAACTCTAGCGGTGGTGGAGAAGAACTTCCTCTTGAACTGGATCTTGAATTGCTCCCAGTTTCCTCTGCCGCCAATGAACATCGTCTCATTTCTGAACCAGACCCCTGCCAGGTCTGCTAACAAAAATCCTGCTGCCTCGACCCAAAGGTCGTCAGGTAATCTAGCCCCTATGAGCTTCCTCTCTACGGAATCTAACCAGTCATCAGCTACAACTATGCCTTCCGTCCCAAGAAACTCCTTCGGTTTTAGGTTCATAAAACTCTTGATGCTACCTAGCCTCAATTGATGTTCTATAGGTTGCGAGACGGGGGTATGCTGAGTATTCAGGAGCCCCTGGATCAAAGCCAGTAATTGGGTTCCGTCAAAGGAAACAATAGTCTGGGGAGGTATGATAGGAGGTGGGGGTGGAGGCATCTGGGTCTGCGGGGTAGGAGGTGGTGGAGGTGTACCGTCACCTGAGGTGGCGGAATCGGAAGAGTGTGTAGGGTCCATCTATTTATAAAAGACAAAGGAATTATAAGAATAAAGCAAGCAGTCATAAGCAAACAATTTAGTTACACTACCGGTCCTACGCTGTGATGAGTTTTCCTATGTTGCAATCCTAAAATTCCTCTAGGTGTTCTAGATGTTGTTCCTAGTGTTATCTAGTTATCCTTAATTTCTGCAGGCGTGCTTGGTACAGTAACGTAACCAAACAACTTTAGTCAGGACCTGCGTGGGCCACCACTAAAAACATGTCACGATCCGATTCCCAAATTGTTGGGCCGGGCCGAGCCATGTCCAGCCTACGCTTGATTTAGAGCGTAGTAAGCTGTTCTAGACAGTCAGGTAATAATGATAAATGTGCTAATAATTAAGATAGTTTAAGAATGATCACAACACAGCTTCTATATAGATAGATGAAAAAACACTAAGTTTGTTATAAATAGTACACAACCAAAAGTAGTACTGGAGACAAGGTCCAGTTTAAAGGTACAAAACAGCGTCTGTGATAATAACCCAACACTAAGTCAAACTAAGCAGCTAAACAGGATTCCCTGCTGGAATATCCTCAACTGGAGCTCCATAGTACGGGTCACAAAGCATTTCTTCCTCGGTCAAAATACCTACAACGTTATCCTGTCAGGACGGGAGCAAGTACAACCTCTACTACTAAAGTACTGAATGTATAATGCAAGAGATGTACAACAGGAACATGGTATGATAAGACTGAAAAATAGACATACTAGAATCATGGTAAATCATATAAAGCGGAAAATCATGGTATATCTTGATTACCATTTTAAGACACTCTTGTCAATTGTGGCATATTGTACATTATGTATTAAAACTGGAGCAGGTATGAGATCGGTCAATAGGTGCTATGCTAGTTTACTGCAATGTACGTATGTACATTCCACAAGTCCAGAAACTACATTCTTAGTTTACTGTAATGTACGTATGTACATTCCACAAGTCCAGAAACCGCACTGCTAGTTTACTGCAATGTACGTATGTACATTCCACAAGTCCAGAAACTACATTCTTAGTTTACTGCAATGTACGTATGTACATTCCACAAGTCCAGAAACCGTACTGCTAGTTTACTGCAATGTACGTATGTACATTCCACAAGTCCAGAAACTACACAATTAGCATACTGCAATGTAAGTGAGTACATTCCACGAGTCCAGTAACTATACTATCAACTCTCTCATAACCCAGTAATCATCATGTAAAAGATACGGGAAATAGTGTAAAGCATGGTGGGAACTGGCAATAGTATAAAACATGTTATGATTGACTTGCTACTCCAAGGATCAGCATTCACATGGGTTGATTAACATTCTTTTATCAAATAACAGTATTTTAACATGTACAATTAACAAAAGACTTGCAACTAGATTAATGGTAATTCACAAGGTTGTCACATGTACTTAACATTAAAAGACAGTAAATGAGTTTGTAGATGTACTTGCCTGGAGCAAAGCAATGCAATGACAATAAAGCTAAGATGTAGAGTGTCCTGGCACTGAAAACATATATATACTCAGACTCTAAGTTACAAGACAATATAAATACACTAGTGATGTGAGAAGGCCAAATTGGACATTGGCTAGGTAAACTTAGCCTAGGGGTTCAAAGTGAAGTGATTTGGCATCTAAACTAACACATGGGTCTCCCATATTAGGGCTGGTTAGCAATCCAAATACTAGAAATACACAAAATCACAAGTCATGACTTAGTCATAATTATTGGTAAAATAAACATTCTGTGCACTGTGTTCTAACAATTTTAGAAAATACTAGAAATCTCCAATAAATGCAAAATAATATACTGACAGAAACCTTGTTAATTATAGAAATTTATTATAATTTTTCTGGGATTTATTACCCAACAGAAGTATTTTATAAAAATCAGTTTTCATAAATATATAGAAAATGAGTTCTGGTTTGATATGGCTAAACAGGGGCAAAACTGTCAACAAAATGCTATAAAAATTATATTAAATTGTCTAAATTAACAGAGAATCTAAATACTATTTTTTCCAAAATTTTTACAGCAAGCTAAATATTTATAAAAATCCAAAAACAGCAAGTTACATAATTCTGAATTTAAATAATTAATTATCTGTATATTTTGTCCATGTATATAAATGAACCAAGGTTCAAATACAGGACCCAAGACCATGATTCAAGTCCAATATGACTTGTGCAGGCCTTGAATGTGTGAAAACACATTTGAGCCTAAATACCCATGCTAGGCTTGGACACCAAATGGTTGCAGTAATTTAAATACAATAAAAATATATAATTTGGTAACAGTCAAAATAAATATTATTATTTTAATATGGTAAAGTTTTACATAGTAACTATAAAAGTATGAACATTATTTTATATAAATAATTTACACTAAGCTAAGTAAAATACACATAGGAAATAATATATATATATATATAAATATAGGGATATTTATATATAGGAAAATGCTCAACTATATATTATATATATACAAATATATGTATATATACATACATATAAGAAAATACTTATTTATATAACATATATATATATACAAAATTAATGTATACATATATATATATATATATATATATAATAGTATATATATAATAATATATATACATAAGGAAATATATGTACATAAATATATATGTATACATAATACACATATATATATTATATATACATACATAAAATAATGAAGTATATTCATATATATATTTATAAAAACAGCAACTATATACCTAAATATAGTATGTATAATAATACATATATACATATATACAAATATATGTATACATATATATATAATTATATATAAAAACAAAAGAAAAAGAAAAAAGAAAAGGAAAAGAAACAGCAGCATGGGGGGGGGGGGCTCGAACTCGGGCTAACCGAGCGGGGGGGTTTTATTGATTGCGCGCTGGCCAGTGGGTCGGGTTCGGGTGGCTGTTAGAACGGGGGTTGAGATTATTTTAAACCTAAACAAAAATATCGGGTTGGGAAGAGCCCAGACCCGATAACTAAGTGGTTTAATGGGTTTTAAAACCCGATAACATGTTTTAAACCCGATAGCTAATTATTCAGTTCGTCTCGTGTCCATACAGTCCAGGACACGAGAATATGAAATCTGACACCGTGTCGGCGTGTCCATGCACTGCACGACACGCACGACACGATCTACGCGTGTCCGAGTACGGGGCTGGGGTCGTCGTGTCCTGGCGAACAACATACTCGAAAACGAGACACGTACGATATGAAATGGAGACTGCTACGTACGTGTCCGGCGAACTCGAGCGTGGAAGAGTGGGCGATCGGCGGCTGGGGGCGTCGGCGTCGTGGCGCTCCGGTGGCGCTGAGTTCGCCTCGGCGTGGCGAACACGTCGACGGTGGTTTGGGTCGACGACGGCGAGCGGTGGTGGTGGAACGAGGGTCGCCGGAGTTGGGTGTCTGTCGAGTTTGGGAGTGGGAAAACGCGGCGGAGCTCTGGTCATGAGTGGTCGAGATGGTGGTGGTCGAGTTGGGAAGGCCGAGGGGGTTATTTATAGGTCGATGAAGGTGGTGGGAGTCGTCGGATTAGGGTTAGGGTTAGGGTTTAGCCACCGGAAAATTAGGGAACAGTAGGGCGGTGATCGGGGAAGGAGACGGGTGCGATTTGCAAAAATAACAAATTTGTTATTTGCAAACTGACGTCGGGATAAATTGGGTAATTGCAAAACAGAATTAAAACAATATAACTAATTACAAACTCTATTTAAAATAATTCAGTAAATTGCAAACTGATATAAAAACAATTAGAAAAATTACAGAACATATTTAAAATATTTTAAACTATTTGCAAAATGATATTTTAGTAATTAAAACTCTTTAAAAATCATTTAAAATTATTTAAAAATTCCAGAAAATTCCTAATAATTATAATAAAACATTTTAAAGCTAATTTAATCACTAATGACCAATTATCACTAATAAACAAAAAGTTTTAAAATCAGGGGTTGACACTAGAGCGCTTATTATTGTATGTATGCATAGTGCCGGCAGCAGCTGGGGGATACTGGCGCTCAAGACGGAGAGCGCGATTCAGGGACTCGTACATTGTCTTGTATTCCGGAACTGACACATGAGCAGAGATAGAGGGCTACATACCTACTTCGAACCGCCGAGCGTGACTTTCCATTGTAGGCTAGAACGATCCAGCAAATTGGCCAGTTTATTGAACTCTGCTGCGTACTACCACACCGTCATATTCCCTTGCTTCAGCTGCATAAATTTATTCTCCTTTTTTGTCGAACGGCTGCAGGAAGGTACTCGATTTCGAATACCTGTCAAAAGGTGGCCCATGAGATTGTCGCTGTCTTGTTGTCATGCCGGATCGTTCGCTTTTGCACGGCCCACCAGTCATGCGCGTTCAATCGGAGTAAAAACGGAGCACACACAACTTTCTTGGACTCATCAATGCCTAGAAGCTCGAACCGGTCTTCCAACTCCTCCAACCAATCGATCGCCAAAGAAGGGTCTTCAGTACCACAGAAGGACATGCAACAATTTTTTTGTAAATTTTGACACCTCAAAGTTGGAACTCCTTGGTGTTGTAGGTAGCCGCTCGGGTACCTCCGGCTCGATTTTGATCGGTCGGACCACAGGCTTGGTTATGGCATGAGTCGTTGTAGAGTTGCCATTGGCTACAACTGTTTGGACGATTTGCTGAAGAGTATCAAGTTGCTTCTGTTGCAACTTGAATTGCACATCGAATCGGGCCTCAAACTGAGTCTGTCGTGCCTCAGCTTGTTTCTATTGGTCTTCAACGTGTTGTCGATGCTGTTCGTTCAGGCGCTGATTGGCCTCGGCGAGACGTTGTTGCGCTTCCAGCATGCGCATCATCCGTTCCATAGGTTCCATGGAGGGGTTTGAGGGCCCGCCCTCGAACTTCTCGAGCCGCTCGAAGCACTTTCTTCGTTCCCCGCCCGCAACTTCTCGAACTTCTGGGATTATGAGGCAACTCATATTAGTCTCAAGAAATATTACGGACTCACTGTATGGAACAACTCATCTCATCGACATGAGGTCAAAGGTTCGAGACTCAAGCAGAAGGCCAAAGGACGTAAAGCCGTGCTCTGATACCATTATGTCACGCCCCGATTCCGTATAATCGATAGTCGTCCTCCGGGCGTGATGCCGTACGAACCTAAGTTGCGATCACATAAGGCATGGTCATAAGGTTATCCGAAACACAACAACGAGAGAGTGCGCATAGTAAATTGAACACATTATATAGAAGAAACTTGAACTTTATTGATAATGAACATCATATTACAGACTCGATATAGGGTGCCACGTGGGCTACAAACTGACTCCATTAAAAAATAAACGTCGATAAGATAGCCGTTCCTACATCGCACCCCTTTATACAACCAAAGTATGCAGACACCTGGGATAGGAAAGAATCGAGACATCTCAGCTTGGACAGTTGCGGAGCCTTCAAAAGAGATTGAGTCAAGGCTTCGCACGCACGGAGGAAGCTTCAAAACACACGAGCGCTGCCTTCAGTCACGCGACATGATCCTGATTTATAGCACCTATGGAGAGCGAGGATCAGTACAATTAACGTGTACTAGCGAGTGGCTAATTATTTTTCATGCTCTCATTTGGTTCAAGATTTTAGATAAAATATGCAACTTGTTTTAGTGATCTTTCTAGCCATCCTAGTCAGTTTCATGCAAGCAGTTTGATGAAACATAAATAAGGAGAATTTATGCTAGAACTTACCCACGGCAGAGCATGCCATGCAACATAAGGCTTACCATGTTCTTTTCTGTCATATTGCATAATATAAGTTTAACTAGTGTATAATTGCGGAGGTCATTGGCATTAAAACTATTCTGGACATAGCTTGGTTTAGATGGTGCACGTTCGATGCGGGTAGCGAGCTCCGTTGAAGGAGCACCGAATACCCGGGGTATAATCCAGCATAGCTATCGTGTTTCTTTCTAGGCCGTATCGGTCCCGTGGCCCTGGAATACCGTCCGAATAAACAATTGTCCATGTATACAAGTTGTCCATGACCATGCTATGTTAACAAGTGATTTAAGGCACATTTTATGGTGTCGTTGCGACAATTATATAATCGATTCATTTCTTTGGTTTTACAAATCATGAAATAATGCTCATCTTTTCCAGAGCCTTATCTTTTCTCTTTTTGAGCATGAAACTTGTATTTTCCGAGTAAATCGTTTTAATTTAATATAGTTATCCCGAGTTCTTGTTTTTTGAGATAGAGGGTCGAAGTGAAGGAGGTCAGCCACTCACCTTAATTTTTGTTCGAGGCGAAAGAATTGTTGGTCGCGCTAGACGTCGCCTACGCGATTACCTGAAATCGTACAAGCAACTGATTAGAACACTGTATTATTCAAGGAGTTCGATATGTAAATGCGAGTTTGAAATGCAACCTATGAAAACATTCACGAAAATATTCACGAAAATATTCATGAAAATGCATTCAGAAAACCAAAGCCAAAACCAAGACAAGTGCGGCGTGAAAAACAGAACAACGAGAGGTCTCTCCCGACTCAGCCATAGAGTCTATCTCGAGGCACAACCCGCTGAATATGAGACTTGATTTCGAAGAAGCCATTCCATAACGAGAAAATAATCTTAATTCAATTGTTCCCATTCGACCGATTCGATCGATCCTCACCTATCGGTCCAGACCGAATCGATAGCGACAGTGTTCCTTTTTCGCGCACCCCGTGGACGAAGAATGGGGCACGATGTAGGGACGGGACACTACATATATAACCATCTAGAGTATATATACTTATGTCAGCCGTTAAATCTATATTCAACGGTGAAGGACAATCCACAAATAGATCCCCACTATTTGATGGAACAAATTACACATACTGGAAAACACGAATGAGTTTCTTTCTCAAATCACTGGACTGCGATCTTTGGTCGATAGTAATAGACGGTTATAAGAAACCACCTAGAACAATGATTGATGGTGTACTAATAGACAAGCCACATGACAAATATATCGAACATAAAAAGTCACATGCTAGTCTAGATGCACGAGCCATCAATGCACTATTATGTACAATTAACAAAATTGAGTTCAATTGTGTATCAACCTGTACAGCGTCTAATGAAATTTGGAGACTTCTTGAGGTAACTCATGAAGGAACTTCCCAAGTGAAGGAGTCCAAAATCAGTAGACTAGCATAGGAATACAAATCATTCAAGATAAAAGTCGGTGAGTCAATTACACAAATGTTTACTCGTTTTCTTGATATTGCTAATTCTTTACAGTCTCTTGGTAAGGATTACAGCAATCACAATAAGATCAGAAAGGTTCTACGGGCTCTAACCAAAAACTGAAATCCAAAAGCCACTGCCATCATAAAAGGAAACAATCTCACTACGATGACCTTGGAGACACTGATGGGCAAGCTCATGACCCATGAGCTGGACTTGTAAGAGTTTGAAGAAGCAACCCCCAAAGAAAAATCTATTATCTTCAAAGCACAAGCCATAAAAGTCTCATGCAATGACTTTGACGAAGAATCATCTAATGGTGATGAACATACCCTACTGGTCAAAAACTTCAGAAAGTTCTTGAAGTTTGAGAGATCAAATCGAAAGAAGAAGGACATCCATGAAAGCAACGAAGAAAAAACAATCTGCTTCGGATGTAAAAAGTCAGGGCACATAAAGAAGGATTGTCCACTGTCAAAGAAGAGTAGTCCATATGACCAATCAAGATCGAGTAAAAAAGCTACAACCGGTCGAAAGTACGCTAATACAAGCATCTGGCACAAAAGTGAGGCCAATGAATCCGAGAAGGAAGACAGACCCTGCAGTAGTACAAATGTCTGTCTGATGACATTTGATAAGATATCTGATAACCCTCTGTACGATAATTTTACTTTCGATGAACTAGAAAACTGCCTTTAACGAACTACTTGAAGAACAGAGAAATGTGCTGGACAAGTACAAGCAATCTCGCAAAGATATTAAGGTACACACAACCAAAGTAGCTAGGCTGTCTAATCTTATTGAAAATATTAAAGAGACGTCTACTATCGATAACATGGAAGAGATAGCCAAGCTTAAAGTAGACTATCATGAGGCTATTCACACCATAGAGAAGAAAGAAAGTGACTATGTCAAAGTACAAGAACTTTATGACATAGAGAAGAAGAGTCACTTATTCACTGAGCAAAGACTCATAGATATGACTGCTAGATATGAGGAGTCTTGTGCGATCTCTAAAAAGTTAGAGATCAAGTTAGGAAAACCGGTCATCCATGTTACACGGCCTAAGATTAGTCCTAATATCAAGCATACATCACACATAACTAAACCAAAGAAAGCACCTAAGCAATACGTTTCTCATAATCATGCTTTCACTTACAGGTTTTCAAGAAAGACACATAAGAATGTCAATACAAAAACAAAGAGCACTTTTTTAAAAACTCACATGCACATATTGTGGTACACACTGACACATATCACAATATTGTAGAGCTAGAAAGCTTGTTGATACTAATTTACTTGCTTGGATTTTTAAGACTAATCATAATGGACCCTTGAAGAAATGAGTATCAAATGATTCATCTACTCGTTTTGTAGGTGGACCCTCAACCCTCTCATGCTAAAACCAAATGGATACTCGATAGTGGATGTTTGTGGCAAATGACTGGTGATGCATCTTTATTCACTACGCTATCGATGAAGAAAGAATGATACGTCTCATTCGGTAATAATCTGAGAGGTGATATTATTGGTAACAACAATGTTGGTATTTCTTCCTATCAAAAAAATAAAAGACGTCTGTTTAATCACAGAGTTGAAATATAACCTATTGAGCATAAGTCATTTGGCAGATAAGGGTTATGACATCAACTTTGTGAAAGACAAATGTTATATCTATGAAATGTCTACCAGGAATTCCGTATATAAATGGACCAGAGAAGATAATATTTATGTTTTCTTTCTAGAACGTACTAACAATACAAGAAAGTGCCTAGTAGCCAATCAAGATGAAAGCTGGTTTTGGCATATAAGGCTAGGACATGCAAATATGGACACTATCTCAAGGCTATGCACCAAAAAGCATTGAGATGTAGGTTGGATTTTTGACCTTAGTAATTTTCTAGTTTAACCATCGTGCCTATGGTACAACCCTGACTATATATATATGATAATGGAGTATTCCGTATGCGTAGATGACCTACGTCTTTTTTGTTCTTCAATATTCTAGCTCTGGAGTATGACAACATCGTTAATTAGGACTTCTACTTGCCTATATTGCCTATATAAAGGAGGGGATTTAATGTGGAGAATCATAATTCTCATTCTTGCCTCCAAATTAAGAAATTGTCTCGTTTTCCTCCATCTAACATGGAAGATTCATTGCGGGTTGGAACTAAAGGAATCTCCTCTCATAGGATGCTTCAAAACTGGCCATGTGCATTGCACATGACAATTATTATCTGACAGAGGATTGACAGATGGTATTTGTTTGCAATTTTTTTGAAAATTCATAGTATTCACTTACTATTAATAAAGATAATTTATAATATCAAGTCGCAAAAACTTAAAAGTTAATAATACTTGAGTACAAACTAGCCTATTTGCTGAGAATTTCTAGAAGGAATAAATATTGTTCCCTTGCTTTTGTTAGTTGTCATCGAAACATTCCCATATGTGCAGTGGACACCAAACAGAAAGCATGACCGAACTTTTTGGAATGGAAAAGAATATGAGTTGATGAATATTTATATGTATAAATATATCTCACCAGATATCTACCTAGAGGTGAAGAAAGCATGACCCTCCCTATGTGGCGATGGTGACCTTGGAGAACAATATGAGTTTATATATATATATATATATATATATATATATATATATATATATATATATATATATATATATATATTGTGAGAGAGAGAGAGAGAGAGAGAGAGAGAGAATAAGGGAGTTGAGATGGCACCATGTCAACCCCCATGCTGTCATCATGCACTTTGGTGCATGATGATAGCATAGAGAGGTGACATGTAGCCACCCTCCATAGGGTGACACCTCACCCCCATATATATATATATATATATATATATATATATATATATATATATATATATATATATATATACACTAGCATATGTGCACGTGCTTTGTACGTATTTTAACATTTCTTAATTAGTTTAGGAAGACTCTTTAGGAAGACCAAAGGGTAGTCTTCCTAATTACTAAGTTGACCTTATTAAAATTAATGAACTATTTTTAATTAGTATAAGTATGTAAGGGTATTTTCGGAATTCAAAAGTTTCACCATCTAAGTTTTCCTATTATATAGTAGAATATATATATATATATATATATATATATATATATATATATATATATATATATATATATATATATATATATATAAAAGACAGCGAAGACTCATATTTCATACCCTTGTTAGCAATCACTCGAATAAAACTCGTATTATACGCGAACTTTTCGTATCTTTCATAAACGTATAATACTTGCGTACTTTTGACAGATTCAAATTAGTATACAAATTTTAAGCATGTAAAATTTTGGATGTGTTTCATATGAATTAATGAAAAAAAGTTGACAAAAAAATGTGGTGGGAACATGTTTAATTAACCAAATTTGACAACCTATTTAAGCATCTGAAGTTTCTAATCTCAATATTTTTATTTTACGAATATGTGACCGATTTTTAACGTATTTTACTTGCATTATGCCAATTTATACCCGTACTTTTGCCATTCCAATTTTTTTAGGTTTGCCGAATTGCTAACAAGGTTCCAGACTCTGATGTATATATAGAGAACTTAGAAAAAGTTATACAGGGAGGATGGATATGGATGCATGCATGGTTTTGAAGTAGAAAGAAACAAAAATGTTATTTGGCTCCCAAATTTTTTGGGTGATACCATCTTCCATTATGTGTCATATGACATAATTGCTGACATGGCAGCTAACATGACAAAATTTAACATTAAAATTAATATTAAAATTAAATTAACATGATAATTTACATTAAGATTAACCTTAACATTAAAATTAACATTAATATTAAAATTAATATTAACATTTAAATTAATATTAATATTAATATTAACGTTAACATTAACATTAACCTTAACATTAAAAAAATTAAAAAATTAATTTTTGGGATTAAAATTTGTCATGTCAGCTGTTATGTCAGCTGACATGTCATGATATTATCCAAATATTTTGGAAGCCAAATAGTATAATTGTGAAAGAAAAGTGGAACCCAAAGGTTATAATAAAGAGATGATATGTATGCATGCATATATATATATATATGGTTTTGAAGTAGAAAGTGAGTGGAAATCAATTATGTCTTTCTCGAGTCATTTTTCAAGCGAGATGGTTTGGAATCCAAAGAATGGTACGTTCGCTTTGTCGAGGACGGCCATCGTCATCTTTTCCGTTCTTCTATTTGGCGCTTTTTTTCTCAGCTCGGTGTATCGATAAATCTGTAAGCACACTTATGTCTTCCTGACAACCCTAAAGTTTGTTGTTACAAATGCTTTTTTTCTTTTCTTTTCTTTTATTTTTTTTCAGGGAATATAATAATCCCAAACAAGCTAATCCTCAACTATATATGAAAGATCAAATATAATCCATGTTATTGCTTTAACTATGAATTAATGAATGCCAAAACTTACAGTCAGTACGTTGATTAACAAGTCTCAGTAAGTCAGTATAAGATGAACTTCTACCACTTTAGTTGCATGTGACCTAGTATTGTGTGCCAATAGTTTGCAGCCCTGCTTTGTGCAAGTGTCACAGAAACCTACCAAAATTAGTATGGATATTTATCATGGATTTCCATTTATCATCGATACATGACAACATTTTAGTTGAATGGTGAATATCCACACTAGTTTAGGTGGATAAACAAAAATAGACTCCACCAGAAAAATATTCTTAACTCTGATTATGTTTGTCGGTTTTGGGAGGTTATTGTTCATTAATAATACTTTATATGTATTAGCGTTTCTCTATCATTTGGAAACTCTGATTTCCAACTATTGTTATTAAGATATGAAAATATAGTAACATTTATCCTTCAACCTTGAAAAAGTAGGTTTGATCTTACGAATCATACATTGTCTCTTTCGGACATGAAGTATGATATTGAATTGGACCCATATGCCTTAAAAGAGAATTCTCCTGTAAGGATTGAACCAATCACAATTATCTACACTATATTATCCCACCTCCTAACCGATGTGAGACTAAATTACCAACTTCACTGTCACCACCCATTTGAGCGTTCAAGCGAAAACGAGATACAATCCAACAATCTTCACCTTAGCTCGTTTTCGTCAGCCGATAACTTATCACCTTGCTACATTTCTTCGTTTCCGCTAGCCGAACAACCTTACCACTTGTTGGAAATCAGACACGTCCTCCTACGCTCCGATATCGAGTCTGAGATGTTGTCGCAGCAGAAACTTAGACCAATCCACCTGAAATAACCAACCCCTGTCTAACGGACACCAATCATAGATAAAGGCAAGTATATGGCAGTGACTATGTCACCTGGACAAATCTCAATCTCTATAACTTAGATGAAATTATAAGATTGACAAAAACAATGTTGAACCATTTGTCCTAATAGGTCCATCCTCCCCCCCCCCCCCCCCCCCCCCCCCCCCAACTACACTCAAGAAGAAAAGAAAGAGATTATAATTGAAATCGTTCACCAACCCGTAACAATCTTCCTAACCGAAGTTACCTTGTTTTGAGGGCAAGTCCTTTTGTATGATATGGTTTAAGGGTTAATTTGGGACTAACGGAGCTTTGACAAGTTACATCGTTTCAATAAACAAAATAAGAAAATTACCAAGCAAGAGTATGTTTAAACTATAAAGTCCCTATCTTGTTTGATAGGATTATTATTTCTAGAGTCGGTCATGGGTTAAGCCAGACAAGCCATCGGACTTGGGCAATCCTCCAGTTAGGACAACCCCCCCCCCCCCCCCCCCCCCAACTCCTAGGCTCCTTAGTCCCTATCTCTCCGCCAAGCTTTTGCGGTCTACCCAATTCCTCATTGTCAGTTGAACTAGCAATCCTCATGTCCATATTTTGAAATTTTATTGAAAAGACCTGCAGTAGCTCAGGAGTAAGGAGAGAAACTCGGAATACGAGCACAACGTTGCCATCAGAACCGGAGACAACTGGCTTCTTAGCGTTTGTCAAAATTATTGGTCTTATTATCCTTAGCCACAACATTTATAGCTTTAATTCAGCTTGTAACTTTTTATATTTATTTTTTGGAGTCGAGGGGTATGGGACAACCAAATTTAGCTCTGACTAGAGCAACCAAACCCGCTAGGGTCGGCCATGATTATTCCTTCTCGAAATTTTAAACTTTTAAGTTTTTATTCAAATCTAAAGTGAAAAGACGATGAGAAACAAGCAAAAAAATAAAAAAATAATAAAGAAAGAATAAGATGAAAATAGTAATTGGTTTGTACTTTCAACTTTGCGAACAGACATTTTTCTTCCATTTTGTAAACAAGGAAAATCTTGCCTTGCTTTGAAAGCCTAACCAAAATTAAGTGTTCAACAACTAAAATAGAATTTTGTCTTGGAAACTCGATTTTGTACATGAAAACAGAGCCTTAGTCAAGCTGGATAGATCATATCAAAATTCAGTCATAAACGTAAAGAAGAAATAAAAGAACTAAGGGTGTGTTTGGCTTGCAGGATCGACAAATAATGTTATTGGCATTATATTGTAAATATAATTCAGATGTTCGATTAGAATTTTATTATTATTGTAATGGCTATTACAAGTTTGATAACATCATATTACTTGTTTAGTTGTTTAAACCAATTACATAAAGCTCATGTGATTGCAATTATACTACAAAGTAAAAGTTTAAAAAAAAAAAATCATTTTGTTTTCCTCTTTTTTTTCTTCTTAAATTTTTCATTTTTTTTAGTATATATAATTTTTATTTTTATTTTGTTTTATTTTATCTTTTTGTAAAAAAGTTTTAGTTTTATTTCTTTTTTAAAAATAAGTGTTAAGAATGGCAAAAACAGAAAATATCAATGTCAAGGGCATATATATTTGTCAAAATGATAGAAAAATAATTATTATTCAAATGTATTACATTGTAAACCAAATATTCAAATGTAACTCATATTACATTACATTGTTTGATTACATGTTGCAACAAACATTGTAATGTAATTATAATTATGTTACATTATACTCAATTTCATTACAACTACAATTACCTTATCCTAATTATCTTTGATCAACATCTAGCTTGTTTAATGATTCATTGTACTTGAGTGTGTTGTTGTGCAAGAGGAATGACAGCCATATTGATCTCATATACTCTAAATACAGCTTTGGTAAAAATTGATGATCTAATAAAGATGAAGTATCATTGATTTTCTATTTATTGATCCCATCTTTCATGGAATCGACTTTCCTTTTTTTGAATGTACGAGAATTTGAGGAGCTCAACATGTTTGGATGCACAAGAAAATGTTCTTTTGTTGATATTTTTACCAATAATACTGGGTCATTCATAGCATTATTATATCTTTGGTTTATTCGTTGGTAAGGATTTAGCTTATGATGTGTATGTTAGCAATTTTATTGTACCATGTCGATTCATGAGATGAAGAACATAAATTAAATTGCGGAAGCGTACCTGAATCCATTGCTACTCTTGATGGATCTTGAAGCGGTCGTCCTTTTACGGTGTTCGATCTTCCAACTTGCTACGACCCTTAATGACAAAGAGGAATCTGAATCCTTTGTCCCTCTCTTTCTGTTGATGGGGATGCAGAAGAGAAAAAGAGAAAACCTCTCTTTTGATGGCCGTATAAGTTGGGAACCATAACCCTAATGAATACATATATTTATATGTTTTGACATTTCTAATTTGGCCCCTCATCAAATTAGAATTATCTCCGGTATCTACACATTAATTCCATGACAATTATACCCTTAAGCCAATTTCTAAATATACCACTTTAATTTGGCTTAATTATTTAGATAGCCTAAACACAATTAATTTTACATGTGTGGCCCATTAATTATTGAATAATTCTAACAATCTCCCACTGGGCCACATATGTAACCTTATAATTGTGTTAACCTTAGTGAGCTCATAAATTGCTATCTTAATCCTTAGGGTATATCCGGACAATCTCGTCCATTAACCATATCAACATAGGATCAAAGCAACCTTCGTCACATATAGCGTAACTAAACCATCAATAGTCACATATACCAATATAGCTAAACGACATAGATCAATCATGGATGCGTAGCATAAAAATTACACACAATGTGATCAATACATGTCTATTCCAACTGGTCCTTCTTAACTTTAATGAGATCAATACTTTAACATAATGAAAACAGAATGAACTGAATTTCCATATATCTGATCAGATAAATATCTAAAATACTTTAATACATAAATGTGTCCAAAACCAAATAGCACCCAAATACATAAAATACAAATTCCAACTATATTGCCATATACTTAAATGAGATAACACCCATATGAGCAGTATGCTCATGAAAGACCCTGGGTGATAATGCTTTTGTGGGCGGATCCGCTAAAATAGAGTTTGTCATAATGTGCTATATGGACACTTTAACCATTCTAAATTCTTTCCTTCACAACTAAATTTTTTTTATGTCATATCCTTGACTTATACAAGTTTCTGTTGTTATTGGAATACATTACTGGTGATTTATTGTCACACCATAATTTAAGTGGTCTTTCAACACCGTACTGTAGGCGCAGCCTTGTGACAAAATTTTGCAACCATATTCCCTGAATGGATGCCCCACAACATGTTATAAACCTTACTGCCATGGTGGAAGAAATTATGAGTGCATGTTTGACACTCATCCAAAATAATCTCCATTAGTCAGCATAACCTGATGTGGATCTCCTACTGTGTTGGCATCCAACAAAATCGAAGTCGAAATACCTTATGATCTCCAGAATTATCCGATCTTCTACAAAGAGCATATAATTTTTTGTTCTCTATTAATTACTTAAGTAGTTTGGCTGCTACCCAATAATCCATCAATATTTGCTTAAATATCTGCCTAACGTCCTAATATGTACGCAATATCCTGACGCGTACATACTTTAGCATACATTAGACTCCCTACAACTGATCATGAAGGAAAAATCTATTGTATTTTCTTAATTTTAAGGCTATTCTTAGGGCACTGATTGAGACTGAACTTGTCTCCTTTAGCGACTGGGGTGTCACCTGGTTTGTATTCCTGCATGCCAAATCTTTTAAGCACTTTATCGATATAGCTCTTTCGTGATAATCCAAGAATACCTCGAGAATGATATATCTTGGTGTATTTGAATTCCTAATACAAAAGAGGCGTCACCAAGATCTTTTATCTCAAAGTTATTTGATAGAAATTTCTTAGTGTCATGCAATATGCCTATATCATTTGTGGCAAGCAGTATGTCATCAACATACAAAACCAAAAAATAATTTTACTCCCACTAAATTTGTGATACACACAATCTTCAACAACGTTAACCTCAAAACCAAACGAGGTAACAACTTGGTAAAATTTATAGTACCATTGACGAGAAGCCTGCTTGAGTCCATAAATGGATTTTGTCAATTTATAAACCATATTATTTGGATCTTTCGACACAAAGCTTTTTGGCTGCGTCATATAAATAGTTTCGTTAATGTTACCATTGAGAAAAGTCGTTTTAACATCCATTTGATGTAACTCAAGATCAAAATGTACAACATGTGCTATGATTGTTTTAAAGGAGTTTTTCAAAGATATCGAAGAGAAAAACTTTTTAAAATCAATCCCAAAATTTTGAGTAAAGTCACTAGTTACAAGACATACTTTATACCTCTCCACATGACCCTTCGAATCCTTCTTGGTTCTAAATGTCCATTTGTAACCAATAGATTTCATACCTTTTGGTAATGGGACAAGTTCCTAAACTTTATTGTCTTGCATGAACTTATACTCCTTATTTATTGTATCAATCCACTTTGAGAACTGGAATTTCCCATGGCCTGACGAAAGTTGATTAGATCATCTTCCAGTATCCACAGTCTTTCTTACGTGTCACCTCCGTTTTTCGTTATACGTATTTTCAGTATACGTGTACGGAATCTCGACCCGTAATTAGACTTGTCTTGTTTAGCTTGATCCTGGTTTAATCTTGCCTTGGTTTATTTTGGGTTCATCCTGGTTCGACTTGTCTTGACTGGCTAGTCTTAGATTTTGTATTGGCATGGGTTAGTTAGCATTTCCTGGTTCATATGGTTTATCCTGGCCTTTGCCTGCATTGGGTCCGGTTGGGTTCGGCTTGGTTGGGCGCGATTTGGGTTGATATGCAAACCCCTACCTACCACCATCCCTCATTTATTAATCCAACAGTCATTCTCTCTCCTCATTCATTATTCATTTACTACTTCTTTTCTTCTTCCTCATTTCTTCTCCACCGAGCACCACCGTAGGCAAGTGCATCTTGCTTCATGGAGGAACTCAAGTTTTATTGTTCTACTGTCTTCCTCACGAGATTCTAAGACACTTTAGTACTTAGCATTTTTAGTTTCCATGGTTCATTCCATGTAGATCTAAGTTTGTTGTATTTTTGGATTTCTTGGTTTTGATCTACTAAACTGGCTTGTTTTCGAAAACTAAGAGTTCTATGTAGAAGGCATTCTGATGTTACGTAAATTTGATTTTGGAATGGTTGGATTTCATCGAGTCTTGACCGAGATGGGATTTTCTTGAGCTCTTGAGCTTTTACGCCTGCTTGTCTTGGCCTTGGGGAGAAGATGAAGTTTTTACACCTATATTTTACGTACCAGCGTATCATTTACCCTCTTTACGCACACGTTTCACGTGTCCGCGTATTAATTACCCTTTACGCACACGTTCTCACGTGACCGCGTAATCAATTCTACGCAGAGCTGAACCGAGCTCTACGCAGAGGCTAGACTCCCGCTCGCGTAGAGGGGTCGCCCGCATAGAGTCTCGTCCGCATGCGGCTTTGCTAGCGTAAAGCGCTTGCTCGCGTAGAATCCCCCCCACTTGCCCTCTTGCTCGTGTAGAGCTGCCTATCCTTAGGTCTTGCCCGCGTAGAGCTGTTTTACGCTCGGGGTCTCTTTGGCCTAGCGTAGTCTTGCTCGCGTAGAGACTTTGAGTCCCTATGGCGTACCCCGTTGCCCTTGTATATTCTTACGCCTTTTGTCATGAACTTGATAATCACAAAATTATTTAATATGTTTGGAATGGTAATTGTACATGGCATGGTATAACAAGTGAATTGACATGACATGACATGATATGACAAGCAAGCATGATGGAAACTATTGAAGCTGTTGCGACGGCTAGCACGACATGACAAGAATGAATGGCCTAGAAACCGTGGATGATTGTGTTTGTACAAATGAACAAGTATTGTCTCGCATCATGTCTAGGACAGGGAATTCTGAGTATCACGGTCAGGGGTACCTTCTTAAACTGACTAAGGCTAATAACTAGAATAATTCAGTAGTCATGAAGAGATTTTCCAGCTACAGGCAATCCCGTTATCTGGGCGCCCCATCATGGGATTTGTAGCCTGCCGTCGAGTATGACACATTTCTAGCACACTGTCATGTGTTGCACCCTTTAAGCTACTTAATAGTACATGTGTTCCTTGGATAATGTACCCACATGAATTCAACCCCTAATTTGTGTCCGGATAGCCTGAATGGTCTGCAGGGCTTGTGGTTGTTGGAACATTCATTGCATCTTTCTAGTAACTAGGCCTGTGATAACCCTAGCTAGTTAAAGTATCAAGCCGTACTCATTGCTTAGCCGTGATTTGATTGGATGGAGTCTAACCCAGTCTAGTCTTGTCCTGATCCTGTACAAGATTGTAACCTGACCTGATTGCTTGTGCTTTACTTATCGACAAATGGTGGGAGACCAAGTTCCGTTCAGATGAAGGGTTACAACCCCGGTCCTTTTTTGGTTTAAGGGTTGTAACTTGGTTATCTGAATAGTCCCATGGTTATCTTATCGTATATCATCATGATTTTCCATATCTCCAGTTTTATTGAATAATTATGTTTTGTGCTAATTGTTGGTTTTAGTTCTTAAGTGAAGCCTCCTTTGCAGCACTTGCTCTTTCTGGGATCTGACCCAGCTGGTTTTGTATGGCCAGATACCGGAGCAGCTCCAGAGGATCTTCCTACCTTCCAGCCAGATGGTGACTACCAGGCGTAAGCCTGGCCACGAGTGGGTTTTATTTTGTCTCTCCCACTCTATTGTAAAAAATATTCTTTTGAGACGTTTAGCCGACGAGCACGTGTTAGCTCGATTGCACTTACTTGCTGTCTGACTACGGGCTGTAACATGATTGACAAATCCTAGGGTTGATCCTATATAACTGAAACTCTTGCTAGTCTTCACATTTTGTACGACTAGCTTCATGATCATCCAAATATGTAATGTATGGGACGCCTTACTATTGTATATTTGATGCTCTAAACATCTTGTGACTGCTATTACTTGCTTGAGATTGAGACAATAGGCTTGTTCATGACCATAAGAGACTGATGGCTTGTAGTTAAACCCTCATGTATCTAGACAGCCGTGACCGTATAGCAAAGTGGGTGACACTTCAATATACGTAGCTGGCTGTGTCTGCCCCCGCTTTCCAGTATTCTGGTTTGTGGGGCGTGACATCACGTTCCTAGAGAAATATGACAATATTATCCGAAATTATATTTCTCCTTTCTCTGGTGGACCATCTTAATATTACCGGTTCTTGAGATTGTTGAGTTTGTTCCTTCGGAATAATTACCTTATCTTGAATGGGGTGTCGCTACGTTGTCGTTGTTAAGGTATCTCAACAACGACTTATAGAGGTAATTCGACATTGTCTTATTGAGACTCCGAATTCACTTCTTGATCATGACAGGTATAGAATCCTGTACATGGTCCAAAGTGATAGTAGGAATCGTAATTGATTCCTTCTCAAAGACAATGATCCTTGCTATATTTCTCCCCCAAACTCAACATCCTCAAAAATTATTACACTTCTCGTCTCAAAAAAATTTCTTAGTGTGGAATTGTATAATTATCAACCCCTTGATCTGTAGCATAACCAATAAAGTAGCTGCTTATAATTTAACTTTGATCTGTCTTCCCATTGCACATTCAATATAAACATTAAAGTATATAAAGTCAATAGAATCCAAATCTCATCAGACACAAATCGTTCAACTCTATTTCTAGAGAAGTGACCTAATGCTTATGTCATAATGAGGCTAAAAAAATATATTGTTAATTTTGCGTTTAGTACAACATGACTTCACTTGCAAGGTTTCATTATAAGATGCAATAGTTTCAACTGAATATAGGTTATCATAAACCTTAAGGAAACCGTTACCAATAATATTTTAATTTAAAGATAGACTAAACTTACTATTCCAAATGAACAATGATAACCAGATTTGTCCATTAAGAAAACTGAAACTGAATTTCGTCTAAAAGACGGTACAATAAAAGTGTCTATCAAATCCAAATAATAATCGGTTCCTAAAAATAACCTAAAATGTCCTATTGCTTTCACTTCTACCGAATTGCCGTCACCGACTTAGATGTATCTTTCACCATCAATTGACTTTCGGTAACTCAGGCAACCTTGTCTAGAACATTAATGTGGGTAGTCCCACCAGAATCTAACTACCATGAGTTTCTTGGTACTAAATCTAAATTAACCTCAGAACAGATCAAATTTAGAAATGTACTTTTCTTTATACGCCATGCGTGGTATTTTGTACATTTCTTCCTTATGTGTCATTTCTTATCACAAAAGAACAACCCTTAGTTTTATATTGTTGTTTCTTTTGATCTGCACCCTTAGCAGCTACTGTATTCATTTCTTTTTGCCCTTAAAATTTATCCCATTAAACATGAAAATTAAAATCTTATTGGCAGATATTTAACAACATTAACTGTAAAGAGAACAAAGCAACAAAAACAAACATGCTCTAACAAATAACCAAAGCATAAAATATGGTCAAACAAATTCAAATAATGGTGAACCCCATCTCAAGATACCTAGTACATCATTAATATCAAGTCTTTGGACAGTGATATTAACTGCAAGTGGTATTCTTGGTGTAATGATCAAAGTTGACAATAAGTCATGTCAAATAATAAGCCTATCTTTGGATCGGGTTATTATTCACATGTAAACCGTATAATTGTCACACATTCACCACAAGTATGTGTGCAATTCGGACAAGTACTAACCTTCCTTTGGGTCGGCTAATACTCGCATGAATACACAAACATCTAACATCCCTTATAGACTATCTACCCAAGAGAGGTCACTTTGGCGACATCTTATTTCAATGGGTCTATTTAGAATATTAGACGACTATTGCTAGTCACAAAAGGCACCAATTTTTTTTGAACGTTGACTAAATTTTACAAAACTGAATCATGTCCAAAACTTTATGTACATGCATAATTAAAATATTACAACTCAAATAAGATAATCATATGCATATGAATCTCTTTACATTATTCAAATTAATATTCTTAGTTTGACTAAACTGAGCATTGTCAACATATAAAATTCACGTAATATTTTACTGAAGATATGGACCAATAGATTGCTTCAAATAACCCATAAAGATTATATTAAAATAATCTGCTGAAGATATGTACGTCAATAGATTACATCAAATATATGACTTAGAACATAAATTTATTGGAAACTAAATTTATGCCAAACATAAAGTTGTCTATATTTGATTCCAATTTGTCCTCCAATGATCAACTTAGATTGGAAAACACTCTAAATTGAGTAACACCAAATATCTATGAGCATGAGTAATTGAAATCTAACCGACATTCCATATTATCACATGTCCAGCAATAAGCATATTCATGCATATTTAATATAATGGAAAATTTCTACGGTCATTATAACATGCGTTCATATCTAATATTTAAGTATGAATAGAGAGGTCATTACTGTACATAAATTGAAATTTCTATCAAGATTTCCTTAAGTATGCCAATCAAATCAATGGAAAATTGGCAGCAAACCAATGTTAATATTTAAGATGGTCGTGCCTACCAAATCAATCTAGTAGCAGTAGCATAATAACAACAGGTTAGCCTTAAAAGTTTGTACCAATAATGCTTAATTGAATTCGTATTTTTCAAAGATGAAAAATTTATGAACGAAAGCATTTGGGAAAGAAAAATTCATGGGTACACCTCAAGTAGCAATAGCAAGAAACGTGAAGCATGCTAGCACGTTACTCTTTTGGTTTTGAAATCTTAAGCAATTGTTTTACAAAATTCATGGACATCTGGAAGCAATTGAGACCGGATTCTTCATATATATATAAAAATGCTCGGTGAATAATAAAAGCTTCCATAGAACAATCAGAATCCTAAATAAAATTAGATCTAACGATCTAGGGTTTCTGAACACCAACAAAAATTGAATCTGAAAATTTTAAACTCATGAATCAAACAAAGGTGGCTCTGATACCACTTGTTAGCAATTTTATTGTACTCTGTCGATTCATGAGATGAAGAACATAAATTAAATTGCGGAAGCGTACCTGAATCCATTGCTAGTCTTGATGGATCTTGAAACGGTCGTCCTTTTATGGGGTTCGATCTTCCAACTTGCTACGACCCTTAATGACAAAGAGGAACCCGAATCCTTTGTCACTCTCTTTCTGTTGATGGGGATGCAGAAGAGAAAAAGAGAAAACCTCTCTTTTGGTGGCCGTAAAGTTGGGGACCATAACCCTAATGAATACATATATTTATATGTTTTGACATTTCTAATTTGGCCTTTATCAAATTAGAATTATCTCCGGTATCTACACATTAATTCAATGACAATTATATCCTTAAGCCAATTTCCAAATAGACCACTTTAATTTGGCTTAATTATTTAGATAGCCTAAACACAATTAATTTTACATGTGTGATCCCTTAATTATTGAATAATTTCAACAGTGTATGGGTCAAACGACTATTTAACATGGAGTTGACAAAGAGATTCCATTGATAATCGGCCATTTTGATCCTTAATTTGAAATAACTCGATGAATTTAGGCCACCAATGATCATGAATCGAATCTATCCATTTTTTTACAATGCCATAGTTAACTGTTCACTATTAGTTGTACCTACATTTTTTTGGGGTCAATATCTGAATAAACCTAATTTGCGTTATATATGTATATGTCCACTTAAGATGGAACTCACCATTTTCATGTTGTGCATGCAGACATTTGAAATCAGCAGAAGCCCTCTCTTTTATTTGTATCTACAATTGTTTTGTGGTCATTGTCTGAACAAACCTAATTCCATAATAATGCTATTTGTCTCTTTCAAATTGTACCTCCAAACCGTCCCTCCTTATATGACAGCTGATGTGATATATTGACATGACAGCTGACGTGACAAATTTTAAATTCAAATTCAAATTAATATTAACAAAAAAATTAACATTCAAATTAATATTAACAAAAAAATTAACATTAAAATTAATATTAACCTTAACATTGTAATATTAATATCAACGTTAACATTAATATTAATTAATATTAATATTAACATTAATTAATATTAATATTAACATTAAATTAAGATGGACAGAATTGAGTAATTAATTTTTTGGATTAAAATTTATCATGTTATTGAACATGTCAGATAACATATAATATTATTTAACATGTCATGTCAGCTGTTATATAAAAAAAAATATTGGAAGGACAATTTCTAAGTTACGAATAGCATTACTCTTTGAATTATATATATGTATATGTCCACTTAGATAGAACTCACCATTAATTTCATTTTGTGCATGCAGACATTTGAAATCAGCAGAAGCTCTTTCTACGCCGCCATATTTGTTTCCTCCACCCATCGTCGTGCCACCACCCACCCTTACTCCAAGCCAACACCCTACGCTCCATTAACATGCCCTGCTGTAAGTGGAAACATTAACAAAATAATTGATCCCCTCCTCTTATTGCTCATCATCACTCTCAACTCCAATTCCTCGTCGGCCTTCTTCTTCTTCTTCTTCTTCTTCCTTCTTCCAATGGATCTACGAAGACCTTCGTCCGTGGAGCTACACCGGGATAACCAGGGACATGGTCGAGAGAGCCAAGCGGAAGGCCAGCTTCAGGCTCGTCGCGGTCGGCGGCAGGGCCTACTTGAGCAAGTACCGCCGCGCGTACCAGACCAGGGACGCGTTCACCCTCTGGGGCCTCCTGCAGCTACTCCGGCAGTACCCGGGCCGGGTGCCGGACTTCGATCTCGTGTTCAACTCGGACGACACGCCGCTCGTTAGGGCTGCCGACTACTGCCGCTCGGAAGAAGCTCCGCCGCCGCAGCTCTTTCGGTACTGCAAGGATGACTCCACCGTCGACATTGTCTTTCCGGATTGGTCCTTCTGGGGCTGGTATGCATCTTTACATATAGACTGATCGATCATAGATAGATAGATTAGATATTTCTGCGTCAACTTTTATTCCTGATCGATGCATGACTGGATTTTTCATGACTTAGATAATTGGCATGGTTCGGAACCTACTCGATCACAAAATTCGTCGAATTTGAATTGGCATGATCTCTTAATTTGGGATTTGAGATCTAAATTTCTTGTATCCAACACATTTTACTTTGATCAGAGAAAAGATGAGATTAATTATAGGAGAAATCCTTTAATTTAATTAGGAGGAGTAATGCTATTCATCCCTCCTAAGTGCCTTCCAAACCACCCCTCCTTATGCAGTTGACATGGCAGTTGACGTGACAAATTTTGACCAAAAAATTAATTATCTATTTTTTTTAATGTTAACTTTAATGTTAATGTTAATGCTAATTTTAATTAATGTTAATATTAATATTTTAATTTTAATTTTAATTTTAAATTTTTTTAATGTCAGCCGTCATATCCGATGTCACGTCAGCTGCCACATAAGAAGGAATAGTTTGGAAGGATACTTTGGAGGGATGAATATCATTTTTCAATTAGTAGGATATAAGAAATATATATTAGTCTAGGGAAAGCGATGTACACATTTTCTTTTTCTTTTTCTTTTAACAAAATTGTAGTATAGTTGTTCCTTCTATACATGTTTCTATTTTCTAAGTTGTGTGTGATTTTTATATTTCTGAAGGCCTGAAGTGAATATAAAGCCATGGGAGGTGATGCTTGAGGAGCTGAAGAAGGGAACGAGAGGGTGGAGTAGAAGCACAGGGAGCCATACGCTTACTGGAAGGGAAACCCTTGGGTCGCTAGGACAAGGCAGGACCTCATCAAGTGCAATGTGTCGGACACAAAGGACTGGAATGCTAGGCTCTACTCTCAGATGTATATATATGTCCATCAATTAATATGCTATGGTCGCAATTTTCTTTTCTTTCTTGGGAGTGATCTACTTACCGGATGATTAATTGTTGTACGTACGTTACAATATAATTCTTCAGAATTGGACCAAAGAGAACAGCGAAGGGTCCAAGAGTTCAGACTAGCCAATGCACCCACAGGTAATTAATAAGAAACCTTGACAGTTACATGTCGGAAAGAAAAAAAATAAAATTTAGGATCGGACTAACCCATGGCCGGAGTTTGTTTTTTGGTGTCATTCACATTGACAGGTACAAGATCTACATAGAAGGAAGGGCATGGTCGGTGAGCGAGAAGTACTTCTTGGCGTACGTACGACTCGACTACATTGCTAGTGAACACCGCCTTTCGCAACTTCTTCACGAGAGGCTTGATCCCTGGCCGGCATTTTCTGCCGATTCGAGACGATGACAAGTGCGAAGTCTGCCGTCGATTGGGGCAATTCCCACCAGGAGAAGGTAAGATCGATATGCGTGGCTGTCATGTTTATATATATAATATAGGCTAAATAGCAACTTGATACTCTCAACTATCACTTTTTTTCAACTTGGTACCCTCAACTTTTATTGGTACTAACTTAATACCCTATTTCAACTTATGTTTCTAATTTGATCCCCCCTAAAAAAAAATATTCCTAAACTACCCTCCCTCTCTCTCCCGGCTACTACTTCCTCCACCCCTCCCTCTACCGGCGGCCATCACCCCCCCCCCCCCCCCCCCCCCCCCCCCCTCCCCCACCGGCGACCATCGCCCCTAGACCCACCCCCCCCTCCCCCCCCCCCCCCCGGCTGCCCCATGCGCCGCCCCGCACTACCCCGCGCGCCGCCGCCTGCTCGCGTGGCTGTCCGTTGCCACCCACAGCCGGAGAGAGAGGAGGAGAGGTTGGGGGGAGAAGGAAGGGACAATTTGGTCCAAATTTTTTTTAGGGTATCAAGTTAGTACCTATAAAAGTCGAGGGTATCAAGTTGAAAAACCGTGATAGTTGAGGTTATCAAGTTGTAATTTAGCCTATAATATATATGAACATGCTTTGCACGTATTTAATAATATTTAAGAATGAGCAAATAGCAAATAACAGTCTTCTTAATTATTATTTTCTATACGTTACATTACCTATATTAAATTTAATGAATAATTTTAATTAGTAAGAATAGATGAGGAAATTTTTGGAACATAAACGGTAAAACTTATTTTTCTCATTATGTAATAGTATAGATAACTTTACGCTATTGTTCTATAAATTAATCCCTCTGCACTTCATAACTGCAGGCACAGGACATTGGTAAAGAAGCAGCAAAAATCATACAAGAAGAGCTGAAGATGGAGTACGTGTATGATTACATGCTGCATCTACTCGGCGAATACTCGAGTCTCGAAGCTCTTGACGTATAAACCTTCTGTGCCGGACAATGCCGTCGAGTTGTGCCCGGAATCCTTGGCATGTCCCAGGGGAGGTCGCGAGAGAGAGTACATGACGGCGTCGGTGGTCAAGGCTCCTCGCGACACGGAACCCTGTGTCATCCCCCCTCTCTTGAGTCCCGGGAAGATGCAACTGTTCCTCCGGAGCAAATCTAACGCCATAGCTCAAGTGGAGAGAGAGATCGATGGCAGTGAAATATTCTCAGGGATACTGAAAGAAAAAAAAGAAAAGAAAAAATATTTCGGCAATTCACATTGCTCATCCTTATTCATACATATCACATGAGGGCATACAAAAACTCCGGACGTGATATCAACTGAGTTAATTAGTGAGATATGATATTGCACTCTACTCAATAATTTAAGAAATAAATACATCAACCCCCCCTATGTTTCATGAGTATTACAGAGACTACCCCTATTTGAAACTAATTACACTCACCACCCCTCTCCTTTAGAAATTTTATAAAACATAGGAGTAGTTAGTGTTATATTTTTATAGAAAATAGAAACTATAGGGATGGTCCGCGTAATTTGCCCTTTATAATTTAATGAAATCTTCACCTTAAGGCTATGTTTGGTAGGAAGGATCGAAAAGTGGAAGGAAGGAAAAAGGGTAGGATTTATTTTCCTTCTTTATGGAAAGGAAAACTCATTTCCTTCCTTTGTGTTTGGTAGCAAAGATGAAAAAAATAAGCGATACATTTTCCTTTGTTTGTTATGGAAGAAAAAGTGGAAGGAAAGAAAGTAAAAAAATATAGGGTTTACCAATTCTATCCTCAATTAATATCATTTATTTACCATTTGACTTCATGAATAATTTTTAAATAATACATTCATATGTGGGTATAATTGTTAATTACTACAAGCATCCACTTTTTCTTCCACTTTTCCTCCAACTTTTCGGGGATTGAATTTCTTAGGTTATGAGGGAAAAGTAATCCCTCCACTTTTCCTTCCTTCCTATTTTTCTTCCATACCAAACAATAGAAAACGAGTATTTCCCTCCACTTTTCCCTCCTTTATTTTTCTTCCTTCCACTTTTTCCTCCTACCAAACACACCCTAAGGCTGTGTTTGGTAAGAAGGGTAGAAAAGTGGAAGGAAGGAAAAAAGATAAGGATTCATTTTCCTTCCATAAGGAAAGGAAAGATCATTTTCTTCCTTTGTGTTTGGTAGCAAGGATGGAAAAGATAAGAGATGCATTTTCCTTTGTTTGGTATGAAAGAAAAAGTGGAAGAAAATAAAGTAAAAAATATAGGGTTTACCAATTCTACCCTCAACTAAAAACATTTATTTACTATTTGACTTCATAAATAATTTTTAAATAATACATTCATATAGGGATATAATTGTTAATTAATACAAGCCTCCACTTTTCCTTCCACTTTTGGGGGGATTGGATTTCTTTGGTTATGAGGGAAAACAAATCCATCCACTTTTCCTTCCTTCCTATTTTCTTCACTTTTTCCTCCTCTATTTTTCTTCCTCCCACTTTTCCCTCCTACCAAACACACCCTAAGTCACGACCAATCTAACATATTCTCTCTCCTATATATATTTTTTTGAAATCACACGCACACACACAATTGGGGGGGCTTGAACCTTGCCGGTCCCTCCGGATGTCCGTTCTAATACCACTAGGCTAGAGAGCTCGGACTCTCTCTCCTATATCCTCTCACATTTTATCCGATGTGGGACTAAACCCTCTATACAACTTTTTTTGAAATTATCTCCAACCTTGCCAACCTTGAGCGTTCAACCTGGTGCGAGATACAACTCAATAATCTCTAGCTTAGCTGAACAATGAGATACATCACATTCTGATCTCGTAATGTTCGAACAAAGATATAAATAGATCTATTATCTAATTGCACCACGTGTCCAGAACTCCACCTTGGCATGAAGGCTAGACCCAGCTTTTAAACTGTCTTGAACTTCACTTTGGGCATGGAGGCTAACCCATCTTTCACTACTTAATAGCGATGTCCCGGTCGGTCATCATGTAATCGCTTAGCGACTGACTGGTGACGAACATACACTTTTTCTTGATGTGTGCATCCCTTCTCCTCGACTACATGTTTATGTCAAAACATTTAGGGGTGAGCATATAACGGTTGAAAACCGAAAACCGAACCGAATCGAACCGAAATATGACAAACGGTTCGGTTTTTCGGTTATCGGTTCGGTTTACGGTTTGAAAATTTGAAATTTTGAAATAACGGTTCGGTTTTCGGTTCTTCATCCGAAAAATCGAACCGAACCGAAAACCGATTTAGATTTAGTAATTTATCAAACTACCCACAATATACATATACTAATGTTTATTAACCCCTAACTGAGCGCACTCTCTTCTCCTATTCTATGTCGGTGCTTCTTTGAGCACTCTCTCTATCTACCCTCAATCTATATATACTAATATTTTTCACTCTATGTAATATAAAATTCATAAATACAATAAATTATATATTTTTTTAAATTTTGTTATTTAAATAGGCTCATTTTGTTAAAAACTTGAAGGCCATGCACATTGGCCCATGAAACCGAACCGACCGAAAACCGAACCGAATTAATTCGGTTCGGTTTTTGTTCAATTTTATAAAAACGGTTCGGTTTTCGGTTTTGAAAAATACGGTTTACGGTTATTTCGGTTTTCACATATTCGGTTCGGTTTGAACCGAACCGAACCGATGCTCACCCCTAAAAACATTAGCATCCTCCCATCATAATGGGTCGGCTATGGAGCTAAAAGGCCTATAAAAGAGTTGGCACAGTTTTATAACAAGGGGTTGTCAACCTTGCTCTCTATGTTGATACCAAATTTTGTGACCAAGGTACGTGTACAGGAACCTTGCCTTGCCATATAAGAGCATCCACAGTGGGACTAGTATCAAGTGCTATATTTGTTCTTTAACTAAATTTTGTAACACTTGATGGCTCCAATGGACTCTTGTCCACACTTGAAAAATGGTAGAAAGCTAAGAGACTATCCAAATTTGGAGAGTCCACTAGCTGAGCTATATTACTTGCGGGTCCACCATATTTACTTTTCTCCTTCATTCTTTTTTTGAAATGTTGCCACTTGTCAATTATGAAAGAAAAATAAGGAGGAAAATAAATGGAGTGTTGCCACTTGTCAATTGGAGTGTTTATTTAGAGCATCTCCAACCCTATTGTCTTGTTTTGTGTTGTGAATCCTATGTGGCATGAGGGACAAGACAATGTCTTGTATATGTGGCAAGGTTATATTCACAAATGACAATTGGTTTAAAAAGTCATCTCCAATGCAAAAGTATTGAGAAGACAATACAAATAATTTTTTACAACTTCCAAGACAATTTTTACTCTTCTACTTCTTTTTATAAATATTTTTATTCACAAATGATGATGTGGACATAAAGACATTGTGAAGTGCATTGTCTAGATCTAGACAACCAACTTCACATTGTCTTTGCCATGTCATTGCCATGTCAACTCCACACTTTATTTCACATTTGCATTGGAGAAGTACTTTTGAAAAAAATGGTTGTCATTCCTATGTGGCAACCATTTTTTTCAAACTCACAATAGGGTTGGAGATGCTCTTAGACTATACCATTGT
Source organism: Iris pallida (assembly GCA_029216955.1). Taxonomy (NCBI): domain Eukaryota; kingdom Viridiplantae; phylum Streptophyta; class Magnoliopsida; order Asparagales; family Iridaceae; genus Iris; species Iris pallida. Next base: position 25,307,570 of record JANAVB010033219.1, on the reverse strand, counting down.
GTACCAACATGAAGGAAATACTCCAAAATTAATTATTGGAGTATGGTTTAAAATGATTTGGAGTATGGTTTGGAGTGTTGCCACTGTGGATGCTCTAACTTAGTACAACAAGTTGGCGGATAGCTAAACCTACTTTTGTAGAGTTTAAGCTGACGTGGCCAAGAAGCACACTCCAAACTTCACAGAAGGAGGTAAAATGATATGATTTTCCGGGACTATGACACATTATGGTTGTTTGATTGGGCTTTTTTTTTCCATGGAAAATATTTCCACCACAAATTTTCCACCAATTGTAGTGTTTGATAGCTTATATTTTTCATGGAATTATTTTCCAAAAAACTTTAATTTTTCATATTTTTTTCTAAAATGGTGGAAAATGAAACTTGTCTAACCCATAGGAAAATATTATTTTCCATGGAAAATAACTATTTTCCGTGGAAAATAATGACAATCAAACAACCAAGTTAAGTTTTCCACGGAAAATTTTAAAATTCCATGAAATTTTTTTCCTAGGAAAATAATTCCATGGAATTAATTTCTTTTCCACGTATTTTTTACCTTGCAATCAAACACACATTAAGCTAAAGAGCAGAAGGCAAGATGATAAGTTTTTCATATATGGACTCTATAACACAAAACAAAGCAATTATCATTAGCAGTGAATGGCTGGATTCTTTCAAGGTTTGAGTAATGGTTAATTTGCATTAGTGAGCAATGTAGAAAGATTTGGAACAAAAATTGTCTACATCATTCATTCCAGTCGATATCAACAGTTTGGAAATGTTGACGACAAAAAAAAAAAAAAAAATTGTCATCAGCGGCAAAATGTGTACTTAAGTCATTTTTTTACCAGGAGCTGTCAAAAATTTGATAGGAGGCAACACACATCAGAATTTAATTTTTCCTCTCTTCCCACTTCATTTTTCTCCTGCAAGTCTAATTTTAGGTTTATGATTAGCCAATGGATGTTTTTATAAAATTTTGAACCCTTAGTGATTCGAATTTAGATTTCTACATAGACTCGTTGAGGACGACATAAGATTGTCAAAATTTTGACATTCCTCACCGTAGTTAGGATAAGGCTGCCAAAATTATGACAGTTCTAAAAACGTACTTCTTTGTCTTCAAGACGGTCAAAATTTTGACAGCCTTGTGCATATCTAGAACTGCCAAATAAAATCGTTGTTCCAAAACGAAAGTGTTTCACTTTTGAAACTTTGAAACTCCACAAATGGAGTTCGAAACTTAAAAAATAGTGTCAAATGATACTATCTAGTAAGAAACTATGCCAAAAAAATATGAATTAAAATTTAGAAATTAGGAAAGAAAGAGAATTTAGTTTGTGCTGTTCCCTGACAAAATTTTCAAGAGCATTTTGTGTCGTGAAAATTTTTACTTTTGTGTCGCCCCTATAAACTGTGCCCTTAACATTTGTCATTAATAGTTGCAAGTGCAAGTAAGGGCTTAGCTGGACATCAGATTCTTGCAAGGATAAAACAAATAGTTTTTTTAATAACATATATTGCATAGGCAATACCTAGCGGCAAGCAAGTTGACATATGAGAACTATACATGCCAGTTTTTATTTAGTGTAGATATATTTACAGCATATCATAAATGACATAAAAGCCCTATATACATATTACTTTGATTTATACACACCAGAGTTCCATTGATTGGCAAGAGTCCACAATGACATTTTTGTACACTAGAATCCCATTCTGTTCCCATAATTAAGCACCCATGGTAACCCCCGCTGCTCTGACTTCCAGATGCTTCATTCCTTCACTCTGCGGGTGAACAAGGATAGTGGTCTGGGCACTGGCATGTGGCTGCTCCATTGCCACACTGGCAACAGATATAGCACCCAACATGGCCAGGTTATCCGTGGCGGCGGTGTCACTGCATCGGTATCGGGAGAGATGACCTGCCAGTCTTCTTTAAGAGTAGTGACCTGCATCCCTTTCTCGCAATGTTTCTCCACTTCAAAGGCAGTGGGAAGGATAACATAGTCATTCAGGGGGTTGTAGAAGGGATCTGGTTCTCCGGCCTTGAGCCAGTGCTTTAGTATTCTGAACACATGACGGTCACAGATTATTCCTCGATGATCAGCTGCAACCCCCACCCTTGCCACTGCTTCGAGTCCGTCTGCCTGTAAGAATATAACACTGATTCACATTTCAACTTTCAAGTTGCAGGGATTCAGGATGAATGAAGATGTGCATTGTGATACCTAAATCTCGGAAAAAGAACAGTGGATTGGGGCAACAATAACAAAGCCTTTATCCCCAAATTTTTGTGGTTCTGTTGGAATCCTTCCATTCAGCTCTGTTAAGAACCATGTCCTTTATAACACTAACAAAAACCAATTCCTTCTTTAACATTCCAAACCATGTTTCATCTGGCCCCCTTAGCAGCTCCATTAACTATATGGCCCCTTACTACAGCATCTATTGGTCTATGTTGCACATGTCAAAACCACATAAGACAATTTTCTCTCATCTGGCGCCACCCTCATTTCCCATGTAAGAACAGTGGATTGGGACAAGTGTATGTTAATTTTCGAATTGTTAATTAATTTTTATGTAGTTCAAGCTTAGTTGGGAATTGTGAGAAGTCAACAGAAAAGGAGGGATTGTGTCTTCGACAGCTCTGATGTAAAACATGACATGATAAGTAGGAAAACTTGAGATGACATGTTAAAATCAGAAGCAATAAACCTGGTTTCCAAATTAGCGCTATTAATAAGTACAAGATAAAAGTAAGCTGAAAGTACGACACATTTAATCCAAACAGCCGAAACCTGACATGACCACAAATGCAGGAGCTTTAGCAAATGGTTGGTTGTGAACAACTGATTTATTACCATGTCAAGTTTCGGCTACTTGAATTAATGACTTTGTGTACCATCATCTTGTTACTTATTAAGAGCACCATGTTAATTTGGAAAACCAGTTACTTATTAAGAGCACCATGTTAATTTGGAAAACCAGTTATTGCTTCTGATTTTAACAGTTCATCTTAATTTTCCTACTTATCATGTTTTGTTTCACATCAGAGCTGTCGAAGACATGATCCCTCCTTTTCTGTTGACTTCTAACAATTCCCATCAAAGCTCCCGCAGAACAGATGACTTTGCGAGTGGAAAGAAGTGTCAAGTTCATCAACCACTATGAAGTTAGCAACCCAATAAGTATGTGACACATGCAATGACAAAAAAATACAGTACAAAAAATTGACAGAATTATGCAAAAGATGACCAAGGGGGCCATATTTTGGAGGTTGAGAACCTACATAAAGAATAAGGAATAGGAACTTTATGGTGGGAATACTAGAAACATAGAACTCTTGAATAATCACTGAATCGTGTAACCGCATCATGCCTTTGTCTCGTATTCATGCAACATAGAAATTATGTTTGTTCATTTCATAACTAGCTTGCTTCTTATAGAAAGAGAATGGTTGGTGAATCATGATGATTTATTTGTTAAGTTCAATTCAGAACTTGCTCCTAGTAAGCATTGTGTCTACACCATTTCTTTCTTCTACTGGTTTCCTTATCCAGACACTACACTAGCAAAACAATCCTCTCTACATCTATATATAACACACAAAAGGGCCAACTAAAACATCTCTCAACTCAGCAAATTAAAATCTAATAATTGCAATCACCCCTTTAAAATACGATGAGGATTAAGCAATTAAGCATAAAGCTACACAAAAGAAGGAAAAAAAAAATTAAACTAAGTCTATAATAAAGTAAAGGATAAATTGCAGGAACCCCCCCCCCCCCCCCCCCCCCCCCTTCTTCGAAGTTTGCCCCTTTTTTATGTCCCCCCTAAAGTTTTTTTTTGAAATGTATGGTCCCAATTGCTGTCCATCTCCCCACCTAAGGGAGCTGCAAATGACCACTTTACCCCCCTCTTCTTCAACCCCTCCCAACTTAACCTGGTGCTAAGACTTCTTTCACTGAACTGGCATTCTATGGGAAGCAAAAAAATGAGTTTATTTTAATATGAAATGTACAAGTCCAAGCAGGCTAAGTTATTTCCAAAATTCTTCCATCTAGAAGATTTTCAATGGTGCTAATGTAAAATGTTAAGTGTTAGAAATCCATTACTAAGGAAATGGAATGGGAGACACTAAGAACAGCCTGTGGACATTACTATGGTCTGTCCAGCACTTTGCACACATATAACTATTTATTTGCACACAGTGACTCACTGACACTCTACCTATCCTAATATATATATATATATATATATATATATATATATATATATATATATATATATAATTTTTGATATAGTAAACCGTCATTTCATGGTCTGCTTCCCAGGAAAAAAAAAGAGCACTTCTTTTAGGAATTGATGCCCATTTGTTTGCTTCTTGTGCATCTGCTACTTCATTCATAACTCTAGTCGTCTCCTCGTAGGCATGTTCGACGAGGAAGAAATAAATTGAAAATACAAGACAATTAAGTTCCTCTTACATCGTTCTATCTGACAGAAAGGTAAACCATATCAATATCTAGATATGATCCAAACCATAGTAACCTAACTTCTCCTTGGAAATTCTCCTCTACTTAAGGATCCAACTTGAAGACGATCCAAATGACTAAGAATACAAGACAAATATTTCCTGATGTACCCTTGTCAAAGAAAAAAGGAACCAATAACAATATCATAGCCGAATATAGTTGCAAGGATAGATCAAGAACAATCACTCTGCAGCAGGGATATTCTGATAATTCATGGTGCAATCCTGTTCCCTGGCATGAAATGGTGTTCTTGTTGAGTTTTGAAGACCCAAGAGTTTCTCTGCATGAACTGGAGCATAAGTGTCCCAGATTTCAGTATTTGGAAAAGAATTCTTAGAAGCAGGTTTCGCAAGCTTGAGAAGAGACTCGCAGTGTAGTCAAAGGCGCGCCCCAGGCACGCCTAAGGCGCGCCTTGCTCCCAGGTGCAGGGACAACGCCTCAGTGTAGTCCAGGCGAGGCGCATTTCATAAGGCGCGCCTTTGGCACGCCTTTCCTGAGGCGCATGAAGGTTAAGGCGCACCCGGGGACATTTTTTTATGTTTCTTTAATACTTTATTTTATATACTTTTTTCTGTTTTTATACTGTTTTGTATAATATTTTTTTACTTTTTTTTTATTTACGTTTTTTTTTACTGTTTTTGTATAATGCTATGTTGTTACGGGCGACGCCTAGGCGCGCCTAGGCGGCCTAGGCGCGCCCGATTTGAACAGGTCGCCTCGACCTGGATATTTTACTGCAGTGTAAGGCGAGGGCCGCCTAGGCGCGCCTAGGCGGGCGCCCAGGTTCGCCCAGGGGAGACAACTACGGGCGCCTAGGCGGTGGATCTCAGGATGGCTATGGGCTTTTTACTATTTTTTTTTTAGCTTTAGGGTTATTATTGTTGCTAAAACAGGTGCTATTGTAAAAATTACTGTTGTTTGCTGCCTTCTGCTACTTCTATTGTTGCCTTTTTCTACTGCTACTGTTGTCTTTTCCCTCTTATTGCAATCTGCTACTGCTGCTGCAGCCTTTTGCTACTACTGTTGCGGCCTTATGCTACTGTTTGCTGCTGACTTTTGCTACTGCTGCTGCTGCCTACAATATTTACACAAGTTTAGAGACCCAGAAATCTGGGCGGGCGCTTAGGCGCGCCTAGGCGAGGCGGGCATGGTCTCGCCTCGCCTCGCCTAGCGCCCAATACAACATAGGTATAATGTTTATTTTGTATACTGTTTTTTACTTTCTTTTATTGTTCCTGCAAACAAAATTCTCACTATTTGTTTGTTTTATTTCTTACATTAGTAATTTAGTTCATATATATCATTTCCATCTTTTGATGAAATCAAGTCCTATTAATTGGAATTATCCTCACAAAGCACTTGAAGAATATCTTAAAACTTCAATTCAAAGGGTACTCCTGTGCTATATATATATATATATATATATATATATATATATATATATAGCGCCTAGTCCAGAGGAGAGTGGAAGGTTGGCAAGCCGCCGGATTGTCATTTGGAGGACGCATCGAGCTGGTCAAATCGGTGATTTCGGCTGTGGCTCATTTCTGGCTGCAATCCATCCTCCTCCCTGTTGCTACTGTTAGAAAAGTGGAGCGGATCTGTGCAGATTTCATTTGGAGGGGGTATGCATGCGATCTCCTGGGAGCAGCTCGACCCAGGAAGGAGGGAGGAGTGAGGATCAAGCCGTTGCTGGAGATTAGGACGGCTTCCGCGCTTAAACTGGCATGGAGATTCATCAATGGGGGGTCTCTCTGGGCGGACTGGATACACAGCAGGTACGTGAAGCATGACAACTTTTGGACGTGTGCTACTGACAACAATCACTCAGTCACGTTCAAGACTGTCCTGAGACATAGGGGGGTTCTCAAATCTGCTATCCGAAATGTCATAAAGGATGGGTCTGGAACGGACATCTGGCGGGATCCTTGGATAGATCGGCGTTCGCTATTGGACATCAGGGGAGCCCCGACACATCAGGAGGACAGGCGTGGTCTGACGTGTAGTCGTATCATTCGCGACGGGAGTGGAGGCCGGAGTCTTATCGGTTTACGAGGAGCGGGTGGGATCATTAGTACTATTGCCATTGATCCGGCTTTGCCTGCTGATCGGTGGATTTGGGAGCCGACAGGAGCAACTCCGGGAACTGGGAAGTTCCAATTCCGGAGGTTACAACCTCATCCGGCGCACCTTTCCTCAGTGTTCTGACTACGAGTTCGTATGGTGCAAGGGTCTGGCCAGGAAGATGCAGCTTTGTGTCTACAAGCTTCTACTGGACCGTCTTTGAATAGGGATCGTCTGAGTTTGTTTGGAGTGTCGGTTCCGGATCCCAAGTGTGCTGTGTAGTCTGGAGCAAGAGTCTATTAGGCACATTTTCTTCGAGTGTGCCCTGGCATGGCAGATCTGGTCGGAGCAGAGTAGAGTATTGGGAGTGTGCGACTCCGGAAAGGGAATTGGAGACATCATCACGGTGCTCCGGGATAGCAGGGGTCGAGGGCAGGACTGGTTCCGGACCGCCAGAGTTCGTCTGGCTGCTTCAGTTTGGCATGTATGGCGGGAACGAAACCGTCGGATATTTGAGGGGCTGGTCACCCCTCCGTTAGGCATTCTCCATAACATTGAGTTTGATGTAAATGTTATGGGAAATTGATGAGTGGGAGTCCCACTTTGATTGTATGTTGTAAGATTATTGTATTGCTTTTGGAATAAAATTTACCTTTTTGCCAAATATATATATATATATAGCGCCTCGCATCGCTCGGACGCGCGCCTTAAGTGCGCCTTGCGTCTCGGGCGATATGGACCCTTCGCACCTCGAGTGCGCCTTGCGCCTTTGATGCCTTGGAAGAGAGAGAGAGAGCGAGAAAGAGAGGGGAGAGAGCAAGAGAAAACATAAGAGGAGAGAGAGAGAGAGAGCGGGATAGGGGAGGGGGTGGGGGTGGGGAGGTGAAGAAGACGAGGGTAAAGTGGCCATTTGAGCTCACATGAGCTGCACATAACCACTAAATTGGAGAGATAGCGGTCCAGTTGAGGGACCATTCATTTCAAAAACATAATTTGGGAGGGTAACATATAAACGGGCAAACTTCAGGGACGTTTCCTGCAATTTACCCTAAAATAAAATATCCAATCTACTCTAAACCATATATATGAGCTTTCTACTACTAAACGCGAGGCAGCCCCTCCTATATCCTAATTACTAAGTAGCAGATAACCTAGTTATATTATTTGGTAATTTACAAACAGTAAAAGCCAACTTAAGATTTTCTGTGAAAGATTATAACCAAGAAAGCACGGACACTCCAAAATCAGGGACTGCCCTGTCTGACGGGTATCAGATAAACCACGAAAACTCCAAAATACACTAGGACACACCAAAATAGGTGGTGTCAATGCCGTCCTATCCGTGTCCGTGCAACATTGGGACTTATAGAAAATATAATATGGTTTAATCATTCTAAATATCTTACTTTAAGAAATGACATACCTTAGCTGATTCAACTGGAACAGTCCCATCACCATTAACGTATATGTATTTTGGCTGGGCTGAGAGCAATTCTTTTAGATCTGAAATAGGTGGTGTTCTGTCCCATAGCTGAGTAAAGGAAAAATAAATACTCAGTCCAATTACACAAAATTAATAGTGTTCTAGCTAACTCATTGAGAACTACTGAAGGAGCAGTACATGATGTTGAGCAGAACTTAGCATAACGGATAGATGCATGTTTGCTACTTGTACTCATCAAAGATATAAATGAATAGAGTAACATACCAAACATTATGTGGTGTGTCATTATGAGTCCCATATACATTGTAGAATTTAACAGTCGCAGGAATCTTCGCACGAGAATATATCCCGAGTTTCATTAGCCCATTTCAAAATCTCTAAATTCAATGGTAAATGAATTTTCTCTCCATCAACCTCAACCTGGAAATAGAAGTGAATAGCAGGGAGCATCAATAAGAAATTGTGGAGTCTATGAAACATGAGACGGTATTTTGGAACAAAAAGTCTATCATCAGTACATTGCAGAATAGATGGCATATGGAGATTGCTAGCAAAACATCTATCTACCATGAAGAACTGCAATATATGTAGAAAACCAACGTGCAGAAACATATGCCTCACCATGTTGCTAGAAAGAGCTTCCTTCATCAAAGGTAACATTTCAGTCAAACTGTAGGACTCCAGCAAAGTACTCAATTTACTACTCCCATCGTGCTTCCCTCTCCATATTTGCAGAAGTGGATTATTCTCCCAAGAAAAGGTGGGAGAGGCCATCAGCTCATAAATAGATGGGCATTCAATCAGCTGAAACAAAAAAAATGCTTCTGTTAATATTAGTATCACCGTTGAAATAATACATAAATAAAGGTTGCATTTGGAGATTTTCATTGTCAAAACCTAAACAAATTTAACCTTGAAAATATCTGAAAAGAAGCAAATTCTTCTAACAACTTGCGCAGATACAACTGATCCTTATGGAATATGGAAATAGACGTTCCTAGTCCTCAAACTTGTGAGCTTATTAGGGAAAATGTTAAAAGTATTTATAAATATCATGTGTGGCTGAACCTCATTATTAGTAAACTAAAATAACACTTGATTTTCCTCCAACAATATGTATACATATTATGACAAGCAAATGATGAAGGTCTTTACAACACAATTGGATACCTTTCACTTGCTCCTCTGGTATTGAGAAATTCAACTGCTTTTAACCAAACTTGGGGCAACCTATGTTGCATGGATAGTCCTCCAGAGGGCAGTATGTGTTTGCCACATGTCCAACACGATTATTCCTTGAAAATCATGTCTAATAATGATTCTAAGGGTACCAATTTCAAAGTGGCCCCAATATGTGTTTGGAAGTGAATGGTTATAGTCAAGATCATGTGAAACATGAAATATTAGAAAGTAATATTTATTTCGAAGCTCGTCCTTTCTAGAACATTTGGAACCTTTTACTAGCAAAAACATGCATAAATATAGATCTTATTAATATATACAATTAATTTGTATATATATATATATATATATATATAATATATATAAATATATATATAATTTTGGAACCAGGTAAATTGTTTCTGGAATCGCTCCCACTGGAATTCGAACTCCTGACCACTCGGGCCGCATGCAACTCTCTTAACCACTAGGCTAGAGGTCATTTGCTATATATATATTATATATTATATATATATATATATATATATATAATAGTTGTATCCGTGTCTTACCTGTATCCTGAAATTTTCAGAAAATGTCAATATTGCTAATCCATATCCCAATCATCTTTGTCTATGCAACCCAGGTATACAATATACAATTATTGGTTTCTCTGTAGTTAACTCTTAAGAGAGACATTCATTACTAAATGCCATTAGTGAACATACAAGAACATAGGCAAAAAAAAGGCAAGTGTTATTTTAGAAGAAGATTCTTATGCATGCATTTCAAGGATATAGTATTATTTCTTCCAAGTTAATCGAATAGAAAAATGAAGCAAAAAAGTAATGATTATTATTGGAGGAGAATTTACCAACTGCTGCATGCTCCATTTGGAGATGAAAAAGTTTTGTTCCCATCCTTCAACAAAAGAGCACCCATTTAACAAAGCTGTTGTAATATAGCCAGGTGCACCTACAACAGAGAATGATATTAGAAAATGAATGCTCGTCTTTTAGTATTCAATATGCTTGTGTGAAACAGTGAAAAATAAATCTAATTTCTACTTGGAAATGGCAATCAAGATATAAGAACTAAGAAGGCTTTATTATCTGTTACTCGAAAGCAGCAGCACATCCATCAACATGGGCAGGGAGCAAACCCTAGAGGTTCCACAAAAGACTTGCCAAATAAAAGACTAGGTGTCAACCATGGTTTAAAGTATCGGCCGATACGATCCGATACGGCCGATACCGATACGGTTTGGCATGTCCTGATCCGATACCGACTGATACCCGATACTTACCGATACCAACATTGAGGGTTTTTTTCCGGTCAATTCGGCAAAGAAAATTAAACGAAAAAGACAAATCATCAAGGGTTTAAAGCATAATAAGATTGTAAAAACATGTAAAAGAAGAAAATCAATCTATTATATGTAAACCAATCGCTAAGGGTGATTACAATGTTATTTAATTTCAAAAGTACGAAATAACACTGAAAACACTTAAATTATGCCTAAATGTATAAAATATAGTTTTTAAATGTAAATAATTATTAATAATTATTTTTTCCGATACCAAAAAATCCGATACTCCGATCCGAAACCGCCGATACTACCGATATCGCCAATACCAATACTCGTAGGAATAGTCCGATACCAATTCCGATACTGAGAACCTTGGTGTCAACTTAATGTCGACCATGAAGGTTGCCTCCAAATTCCTAGCACAGGAAACCTAGGGCAGCACTCCATGGACCCGGTGTCAGAAGCAGATAAAGCTCATTTAACCAAGGAGCAACAGTCACAAATTCAACAAGCCTAAGAGGCTCCAAGTGAATGATGCAAGATAAGATATATGATTATGGTCATTCTGTGGGGGCAGAAAATATGATAGCCAGAGTGAGCACATAGTATTCTAAAAACCGGAGTCTTGTTATGCCAAAGACCAAAGAGAATAAGTAACTTAGAAACCCTAAAATCAATAACCATTAATAAATATTAAAATATCTCAGAATCCTCCAAAAAACTCAAAACCTAGAAATCCAACTAGGGCTGAGCACTATTTGGTTTTCAAATGAGAACCAAGCCAAACCGAACCAAATAAGGGATTCGATTAGGTTTGGAAAATGTTCGGTTCAGGTACGGTTCTAGAATTGCCCAAATTTGGTCTCGATTTAGGTTTCGGTTATTGGGTTTCTGGCTTGGTCCAAAACCAAAAAATCGAAGGACAATTACTGAATTACCTAAATACCCTCACATCTAACCCTAGTACCTGTATAAAAAAATTATAACCTAACCCTAATTTTTTCATTTCTTTGTTCTCCTCTCTTGCCTGCCGCCTTTGAGAGAGATGAGAAATCCAAACCCTAGTTTTATTTATTGATATAATCATTACTCTACAACTACTTTGCTTTATTTAACAAATTTACATTTTCTTGATATTTTTAACTACAAGCCCAACTTTAGGTCTGACCAACTAAACGATAAAAAGCCCAACCGAACAAACTGAATAAATTGATCCCATAATAATAATCGCTTTGGATTTTTTGGATTTCAGTTAATTCAATTTTGGGTACTTCAGTTTAGTTCGGTTGAAACCGAATAGACGAAAATGCTCTGCCCTAAACCTATCGTCTTTCCCCCTCTTGCATCTTTTCAAAAGATATCATAGTCCAAAACCAATCCGTGTTTTAGAAAGTTCTAGACGCTCCTAGGCGAGCTGTATTGCCACATCGCCCGAGAGCCCTAGGTGTGCCTAACCTCGCCAAGAGAAGAAAAGCACCACATTGGCATCTTCTCAAATTCTCTTTTCATAACATATTTTGTCACTTCTCTAGCTCCATGTTAAGTTATCTAAGTGTACCACATATCCCTTAAAAATTCAACATACTTGAGTATTAGACAAATAAACTAAAGAAAGAGTAAAAAAACAGTTCCAAATGACTAATAGAAAAGAACAAAGTAACTTGACAATAGCATAAAATAACATAAAGTTTAAAAACAACTGCATCACACATAAGTCATTAGGAAAGAAGACAAATTGTTCAAATAAAAAAATTAATATAAGAAATCATTAGGAAACGAGTCAATGTTCCACATTTATAAATGACTTAATAAACCATTCTTCTATTTACTCAATCATTCATTCATCATCCAGAACATTATCATCAATATCATCATCGAAAATGAAATTGCCATCCTCATTGATTGAAAGATTTTGTTCATTTTCCTCTTATGTTTAGTCATCCTCCGTCACTTCTTCCTCATCTAAAAGTCTCCATGGATGTGGTGTTGGTCTTGAAGAAGATGTCGTTTTTAAGAGGGTGGTTTTGATTTTGAAGAAAAAGGAAAACCGCCGAAAATTGCCGCAAAGCAAAAGCCCAGTCAAGAGAAATGTTGTCTTTTCTATCGACTCACACGATATTCTCCTCTCTTTTCTTTATGTCTATTTAGTTACTAACTTATAGTTTTAACACTTAAAAAGACTATATTTGAGCCTTTAAAAATTATGTTTGCAACTTCAAAATTCGATAAAACCAAACAAGTCCATAAAACTTATAAAAAAATCTCAAACAAAGCTCAAAAAAGTTGCATAAAACATCCAATACACTTACGTGCGCAACTAGGCTCGTCTAATCTCGCCTTTGGCACCATTCTCACATAGGCCTCGCCAATGTTACAAATTTCACTAGACGAATTGGTGCGGCGGAGAGTCGCCTAACACCTAGGCCGCCTAGGTGCCGCCTAGGCGGTCGCATAATGTTTTCTTTTAGAAATTTCAAGTTTGATTTTTTTGAAATTTTTGGAATCTTTTTTTATTTTTTAATTTTATTGAAAATTTTGAATTTTCTTGAATTTCTTTTGAAATCTGATTTTTTTGTTGAAATTTTGAATTTCTTTGAATCTTTTATTTGAAATCTGAATTTTTGATTTTTTTTTTCTGAAATTTCAAATTTGAAATTTCACATTTGAAAATTTTGGAATTTCACTAAGGGGTTTCCGGTACGGCAAGAGGCCGAATAGCACCTAGGCGGCCGCCTAAGCCGATTTTTAGAACACGGTGAAACATTGCCTCTCGCCTTTTGAGCATCTTGACTTTGCCTTTAACAACACTACTAAACAAATCTTTACCATCTAGTGTTTTCTTGAACACCACGAAACTAATGTAAACCATCACCAAGTTTCCAAAATAACTTATTTAGAATCCAACCAACACTAACATTGCTAAATGGGTCATAATCCCAACAGGTATAATGCAATAAATGGCACAATATTGGATTTAATAACACCATAAGACTACCAATAAAGGTTGTAGAAGATAGCTAGTTCTCCTCGTCATTATATGTCATAAGAGCCCTTTACTTTTGTTTTTTTTTACTCCCACATTGGAAAAACTCGAGAGGTGTGCCATCCTTCCACGTATAAATGAAATCCTTTATTCTAAATAATTAATTCATTATAGTTGAGCCAACTTCTCAATATGGTATCAGAGAAAAATCCCAACTCTCCTATATTTTCTAAAGATAAATTTTGAGTTGCACCCTACTTTTTTTTTACCAAATTCAATACACCCCATCCAATTACCATAATAATACCTCCACTTTGACTAAAATCGTCCGTGACTGACAGTCAACTCGTTTGACCAAACATTTAGGACGAAAATACCCCTTCTCAATCATCTTCCCCATGCCCCCCTTTCCGCCGTGACAATCGCACCCTCCCGCGCCACCCCGCTCCCCACCTCCGACCGGAGTTCATTGCCTCCTTGCCATGCTGCCCCCTTCTCCGCTGCGTTGCCCCCACCTTGCCGTTGCTACTGCTCGTTTTTGCTGTGCCCGTTGTCGCTGCTAACTACTGTTGTTCGTCGCTGCTGGTGCCGGAGGGGGCGTTGCGGGAGGGGGGAGCGACAGAGGAGGGGGAGCGGGCAGTGGGCGCGCAACAGGGGGTGCAGCAGGGGACGCGTGAAGGAGGTGGGGTGCGGCGGGGGACGCACGAAGGGGGGGAGCGGGCGTGGGGCACGGCAGCGGGCGCGGAGGAGAGAGTGGACATGGGGCGCGGCAAGAAGCAGTGCTTAACGGGTGGCGCGGCAGGGGCGTATGGAGGAGGGGGGAAGCAGGCGCAGGGCACGACATGGGGCAAGACACGGGCACACGGAGGGGGCGGACATGGGGTACGACGGGGGCACGGCGGAGGGGTGGAGTGGGCGCGGGGCGCTCGGGGCAAGGGGCGGACATAGAGCGCGGGGGGGGGGCGCGCGGAGGAGGGGGCAAAGGAGGGAGGGAGAGTGGCAGCGGAGGGGAGTAGTGGGAAGGAAGCGTGCGGCGGGGGAGGAAGCGAGCATCTGGGGGAGGGGGCGTGCAGCAGGGGCACGACGAGAGACAAGTAGAAAAGATGACAGGGATATTTTCGTTCTAAATGTTTGGTCAAAGGACTTGATTGTCAGTCACAGACGATTTTCGTCAAAAGTGAGGGGTGTGGTGCAATGTGGTAATTGGGTGGAATGCACCTTGAATTATGGTTAAAAAAAGTGGGGTGCAACTCAAATGTTCTCTTTTCTAAATCATAGCCTATATTGTTCCCTAAAAAAATAAAGAAAATAAAACCCAAAATCTTGATCCCTAGTCGCTTCTCCTTAAGTAGCACACCATCACCAAAACCCTAACCTTAAGTAGCACACCATCGCCAAATTAAAACCTAACCTACCTTAATTTTTTAGCCGCAACCTACTCATCCCCAAGAGTATACATATACAAGCAGCTCAACTACTTATTCTCGACATCGTCGTGATCCTCTAGAACCAGTTCTATGCCGTCGCCGACCTTTTCGGAGATCCACGAGAGCCACCAAATCAGGATCTCAACGCTAGTTGTCGTCTTTGCATACTTCCTTGAGTCGTGTTTTTCTTTTTCTTCATATCTGACTTCTTGTATAGAGCTCAATCCAGCGTTCAATGGACAATTTCTCGTGAGCATTGTGCAAAAGATCTCACAAGGAATTCGTTATCTCGTGAATTCTTTCCTGTGTCACTCAATAAACTCGTGATTTCTTGCCTATTTGCAAAATATATTCTAAAACTTATGATTTCTCGTTTGATTTCATTAACTTGAGAGTCCTTGCTTAATAATCATGAGAATTCAGTGTCTTCCTGCTCACGAGATTTTACAATATTTTTGCATCTGGTCGCAATATTTTGGACAAGCCCGTGAGATATTCCTCGGATTCTAATTGTACTTTCATCCACCTAAGATATTCATGATGGATCTTATCTACTTAGCGCCTACTTGTAGCATGTGTTTTAGTGTTTGGGCTTTTACTCACTTCTTCACTCGGCTATTATCGACTTTTCGAGATATTGTGTTGTTCTCTTTCGGGTACTCTTCTATCTTCGACTACGTCTGGTGGTATCTTTTATTGCTCTCTCTTGTTAGGATTTGTTTACTTGCTCTTTCATGTTAGAATTCCTTTACTTGTCAGATTACTCAAAATTCTATATTATGACAACTTCTTTTGGCTCATATTCATGGTTTTTGGGAGTATAAACTTCTTCTGGACCCTGTGGCTTGGAGTGTAGAGTGCAAGTACCTCCATTATCCTCGCATATGGTTTTCAATTGTTCCTCACTACTTGAGATGTTGCGACTTTGTGGTCCTATTTCTGCCTCGTCTTCTTCCTCCACTTTGCCTCGTGATTATTATTTTTGCCACAAGAGAACTAGAGTCTTTGCCGCCTTATTTCTCAGAGCTCGGGCCACATCTCTTCTGATTTTGTATCCAGTGTATCACGTCGAACTCATGAATCTTCGTGAATTATTGTCGACATTCTCAGAAGAAGAAAAAATCTCCTCGCCCACTTTATCTATACTTTTTCACCAAGCTTGGAGCTCTTGACATCGACGCTCCAGCTTCCATGGAAGTGTAAAAGATTAGCTAGTTTTGTTCCTCATATTATGGCTTAAGACCTCCTTTAGCTTTGTTCTTTCTTTTAGTCCAAAATTATAAAATCTCAAGGAAAGGTGTGCCACCCTTGACTATATACATGTAATCCTACATTCTAAAATAATTAAGCCATTCAAGTTAAGCAACTTCTCAGTAGAGGTAAACGTGTTATGTGTTAAAGTTATCATAGTCGCCTTCTATAACATTAAATTAGAACATTGTCCAAAAATCTAAGACAACAGAATAGGAAATACAAGCTACCAAAAAAAAAAAATCATAATATTCATGAAATTTAAATACAAGAACAAAGGCTTTATCACAAAATTTTACGGTTGCTTATTTGAATAAATTTCTTCTATTAAGCTATTAAGAACCAATCTCCTCCGCTACACAAACAAAAAATCATATCGTTGTTGCACCCTCAATCAAAGTTTGTTTAGGCCTACCCTAGTCCTAACAGCTTAGTAGACTAATATCTTATCGCTCCTAGCCCATGCATCTATTGGTCTACCTTGAACATGTTAAAACCATCTGAGATTATTTTCTCATTTTATCCTTAATGCCACCTCAAACTTCCTATGAATATACTCTTTCCTTGTGTATCCTTCAAGGTATTGCCACTTATCCATCTAACCTTAGCTACCCTCGTATTCTGCAAATGATTTTTTGATTGCCTAATACTTCGACCCAAAAGCATGGTTGGTCTTGTAGTTTTCCTATAGATTGTTCTTGTCAATTTCAACAGTATCTTGCGAACACAAATAACTCTAGAAGAACTGTTCCATTCAATCATCCTGCTATAATTCTTTGAACACATCCTTTCCAAATTCTCTACCATGATTGAATGATTAACCTAAATACGAAAACATGGCTCCCTTTTTTTTTACCTTAGGACATTCAATATACTTCTTTTCCTTCCTACTAATTTTAAAGTCTCTGATTCTATAGTTACTCTCAACAATTCTATTTTACAGTCTAACATTTCTCAAGTCTTACTAGTACAATATCATTATATCATCAACAAACAACATACACCCAAGGTTCAAAGTATCGGTATCGGTATCGGACATTTTGTGGAAGTATCAGTATCGGCAATATCGGCAGTATCGGCGGTATCGGATCGGAGTATCGGATTTTTTGGGATCGGCCGTATCGGCTAAATTAAATAATTAGTAAAAATTTAGAGAAAAATAGTTTATATATTTATGAATTATTTAGGTTTTTCTATATTTTGTTTAGAAAATATATGCCTTTAGAAAAAAATTATATGTGTGTGTCTCGGAAGGGTTCTCTAGCAGGAAGGAAAAAGAAAGACCAATGAAAAAGAAAGACGATATTGCAAAGGGGCTGCCATCACCACCAGATGTCTGTAGGGATTATTGGAAATATATAATAAATATACCAAGTAGTGTAGACACATGATTTGGTCTTAGAAGACAGCTGGCTCCCCCTAGCTAGCTGTCCTCCTCTCTCCTCTCATCAATTAATAAGAAAGAAAATGGTGACAGTGATTTGACATGATTAAGTGCCAATTTATTATAGTTTATTACCTACTACCTACTGTTACAAGTTGATTGTTGCCAACCATTGGCCAACCCAACCGCAGCCATTAATACATGTTTGACCTGGTCTACACAAAAAGCAGTATTCCAGCATTTGAAAAGAGTCGGTCTGCACAAAAAGCAGTATACCATTGGAAAAAGGCTCTCGGTCTGCCAAAAAGCAGCTGTGCCAGCAGCAGCTAGCACTTGTGAAATGGAGATGGAGAGAGGTGGAGACGAGAGAAGACAGAGAGACGAAGATGTTGGTGCTATTACTGGTTTCTTCTTCGCCGGTTCTGCTAGCAGTTTCTACGACGGTGTGTCTCGTAGTAGTATTTCAGCAAGAAATTTATCTAACAGAGGTAAAATTACATGATTTTTCATCTTATTTATCCAAATCTTCAATTTTGGTCAAATTTATGTACGTATCGGTTTGTATCGGTCTGTATCGATATGTATCGGATACTTATCGGCCGATACGGACCGATACAGTAAAAAACTAATGTGTATCGGCCGATACCGATATTTTGTACAGTATCGGATCGGTCACCTTCAAACCCGATCCGATACGGCCGATACGTATCGGTATCGGCCGATACTTTGAACCTTGCATACACCATGGAACTTCATTTTGAATATGACTAGTAATTTCATCCATATAATGCAAACAGCTTAGGACTTAGCATTGAGCCAAACAGTGATGAGAAATAGTGTTGCATCTCCTCTAATTATTGACATGGTAGTTGTTACTCCATATATATATTCATTTATACTCTCAATATGTCAACCAGTGACTTGTTGCTTCTCCAAAACCAACCGCATTCTCTCCCTAAGTATTCTATCACAGGTCTTTTGCATTAGTTATGGATTGAGCCATAACTAATGCAAACAGCTTAGGACTTAGCATTGAGCCAAACAGTGATGAGAAATAGTGTTGCATCTCCTCTAATTATTGACATGGTAGTTGTTACTCCATATATATTCATTTATACTCTCAATATACCAACCAGTGACTTGTTGCTTCTCCAAAACCAACCACATTATCTCCCTAAGTATCCTATCACAAGTCTTTTGTAAGTCGATGAAAATCATATGTATATCACTTTTCTTCTAAGGTTTTCTACTAATCTTATACAGCTTCTAGGGAAGTCTCCCTCCCCATCATAAAAGAAAATTGATTCTCATAATTTCTTGTTTCATTTCTTAGTCTTGGCTAAATTACTCTCCTAGAGTTCCATGGTACGACTCATAAGCTTGATTCCTCGGTAGTTGTACTAGTGCAAGTAGGCATATCTCCCTTGTTTTATATATAGGTCTAATACCAGTTCTAGTTATTGGAAAATTTCCTAGCCGTTCAGATTTGTTTGAACAAATTAGTTAACCATATCAAACATTTGCCACTTAAACATTTACAAACCTCAACATGAATATCACTAAGTCACACAGTTTTTCAGTTTTCACTTTATTTAAAGTTCCATTAACTTGTCCCTACCTCTAGAGAAATAACAATATGGTCTATCAATTAACTTATACTTCAACATTAGAACTTTCTAGGTTGTTCTCATTAAACAACTGGAAATAACTCACCCACCCCTCCTTAATATCACCTTTTACTAAAATGTATAGTCCTTCGCTCGTGATACATTTAAGATTGCTTAGATCTCACATTAAGAATGCTTAGGTCTCTACTCATTTCCCTACACTTAGGGAACTATAAATATTTCTTCTAACTTTTTAGTTTCTAACCTCTCATGTGTATGACCATATTCCTTAGATATAGCTTCACTAACTACTTTCTTAGCTTTCTTCTTTGTTAATTTATATTTCTCAAACTTTCAATATTTCTACTATGCCAATCTTGGAGAAAATTATATTTCTCATGGTTACCTCTTGGACATTCACATTCTATCACCAAATTTCTTTCGAAGTTCATCCATTATCTTTAGAAACTCCTATAATCTCTTTCCTTGTTATCTTCATACAATTTGACATATCATACCAGATAATATTAGTACCGTTTTCTATGGTCCATCTTCCACCCTTCATTGTTCAATCTTTAAGAAGTACTAAGTTCTCCCCTTTCAAGCCGTTTTCTTGTATATCCTAATTTCATTTTATAATAGTAATATCTAATACCGTCAATCTATTTAGTGTAGTTATAGTCGCTTCGGATATAATTTTACAATCTGTGCATGCTAGTCAATCTATGTTCCTAGTACAAAAGTAATATACTTGGCTAATATCGGGTCCACTCTTAGAAGTAACTAAATGTTCCAGTATCTTCTTAAACCCAGTATTGTTATTATAAGATCATATGTAAACAAAAAATAAAGAATCTATTACCCCCTCAGTTCCTAGTTTTGTACTCATAACCGGTGTTGTATATGTCGGCCGACATGTCGGTTCAGAGGGAGAATCAATTAAGTCCGAGTAAAAAGTCTTTTAAGTCGTTTTGTTAAAAAATAGCTGATATTTGAGGATGTTTCTGACATGCAGTGTAGATTTCTGCATAGCAGAGTTATGAACTAGAGAATTAACTACAGAAATCTGATCGTGCACAATTAAGCAATTATGAACTGACGAAGACTGCATAATTCAGGCACTGCAGGATTCAGAACTACTTAATTATGCAATATACTCTGCATAATTCTTTATTATCTACGATGCATAATTCTACCAAGAATGAAATTTTCTTTTTGGCAAAACTGCAGAATTCTACGCTACAAGATAATGAACAAGTGCACTGTTCTTGTAGAATTCTATTTGGTTTATTAATTGACAATCATGAATTGTTCTTTAGAGAATGTCATCGTCCCAAGCTTCTAGTAAGGCAACGTCTAAAACCAGAATGGATCCTTTTGGGGAGTATGGTATCCAGCTGAGTGAAAATGACACAAATCTGATCAAATACAAGTTTTGTGAGCAGATTGTTAATGAGGGTATAAGTAGGTTGAAGAATCACTTGGCTTGGATTGAAGACAACGTCAAACAATGTTTTGAAGTACCCAAGAATGTTAAGAAGGCCGATATGCTACAAACTTCCAAGGATGCAAAGCCGCAAAGTTGCAAACCGGCCTTGAGAAAGTAGCAGTCGGAGTTGAAGATGATGTAGATGATGACTCTTTCAAGGAGTTTATTCTCGAGGTTGAGGTTCAGCATCAAAGGGATGATAGGCCAATATGTCCACCTTAAAAGTGGCTTCTAGAAAAGGTAATGGCACACAAATCACCATTGAAAATAAATTCAAGAAGAAGACTAGATGAAGCTTGCTTGTACATTGCAAGATAGGCATTCCCTTTAATGTTGTGTATCACCCTTCCTTACACAGTACATACTATTGGGCATTATAACCTTTCATTAAACGTCCAACTCCTAGTGAGATGAGGGAGAAATTTTCACATACGGAGGTGGAGAGAATAAAGAACGTGTTAGGCACATTCAGAGAGAAGTGCAAGTTGAATTGGTGTAATCTACTTACTAATGATTGGAAAGACAGGAAAGGCCCAAGTGTCATGAATATAGTAATCAAGGTTCAAAGTATCGGCCGATACCGATACGTATCGGATCGGATTTGAAGGTGACCGATCCGATATCGTACAAAATATCGGTATCGGCCGATACACATTAGTTTTTTACTGTATCGGTCCGTATCGGCCGATAAGTATCCGATACATACCGATACAGACCGATACAAACCGATACGTACATAAATTTGACCAAAATTGAAGATTTGGATAAATAAGATGAAAAATCATGTAATATTTACCTCTGTTAGATAAATTTCTTGCTGAAATACTACTACGAGACACACCGTCGTAGAAACTGCTAGCAGAACCGGCGAAGAAGAAACCAGTAATAGCACCAACATCTTCGTCTCTCTGTCTTCTCTCGTCTCCACCTCTCTCCATCTCCATTTCACAAGTGCTAGCTGCTGCTGGCACCGCTGCTTTTTGGCAGACCGAGAGCCTTTTTCCAATGGTATACTGCTTTTTGTGCAGACCGACTCTTTCAAATGCTGGAATACTGCTTTTTGTGTAGACCAGGTCAAACATGTATTAATGGCTGCGGTTGGGTTGGCCAATGGTTGGCAACAATCAACTTGTAACAGTAGGTAGTAGGTAATAAACTATAATAAATTGGCACTTAATCATGTCAAATCACTGTCACCATTTTCTTTCTTATTAATTGATGAGAGGAGAGAGGACAGCTAGCTAGGGGGAGCCAGCTGTCTTCTAAGACCAAATCATGTGTCACTACTTGGTATATTTATATATTCCCAATAATCCCTACAGACATCTGGTGGTGATGGCAGCCCCTTTGCAATATCGTCTTTCTTTTTCATTGGTCTTTCTTTTTCCTTCCTGCTAGAGAACCCTTCCGAGACACACACACATATATAATTTTTTTCTAAAGGCATATATTTTCTAAACAAAATATAGAAAAACCTAAATAATTCATAAATATATAAACTATTTTTCTCTAAATTTTTACTAATTATTTAATTTAGCCGATACGGCCGATCCCAAAAAATCCGATACTCCGATCCGATACCGCCGATACTGCCGATATTGCCGATACTGATACTTCCACAAAATGTCCGATACCGATACCGATACCGATACTTTGAACCTTGATAGTAATTCAATTTATCACAGGGACTGTATTTTGGCTTTTGAAGAATGTCTTATCTTCGAAACATGAAGGGATGTTCATATTTGATTTCGTTGACGACACGATCGGTTGTCCTGACGGACCGAAGGAGGTGAGTGTGGTACAAGTTGCCAAGGATAATACAGCAACTTTTGGGCTTCCTGTGCGGCAGAGAGAATTAATCTTTTTCTTGGAGATATTAAGCAGCAGAAGTAAATAAAAACTGCTATTACCTTGGGTCATCAAGTTACAATGTTTATTTATGGCCATACCATCTCCCTTAACTTGTTGAGAGGCTACCAAAAAACTGGAGTTTAACGATATTGTTTGGCCAGGAGTGACTATTTGCTACTGCATTTTTCTCTTTTCAGAACATTTTGGCAAAGGAGCAGAGATAGATGTTCTTTACTGAGAAGTAGTAGCATGCAACAAAGTATTCCCACTGAGAAGGTAAACTTAAATTATGATTAATTGGGTTATCTTCGATTCTGGATAGTTCTGCAATAATTAACTATTTTGTTTAAAATATAGATTTATGAGATCCTATTGGATGTCACATTTTGGAGAGACGTGGAGCTTGTGGTTGCAGTATTTGCCTTGCCCCGTTGGTTAAAGTGTTGACAAGAGTCGACAGTAATTCCTCCGATGGGTTGGTTGTATAGAGACTTTATGAAGACTAAGGAGGACGCTGTTGCTCTTGATAGTAAAGATAAAAGATACTATCCTAGTTGACAGTTAATTGATAGCAGATGGAAGAGTAAGTTGCAAGGCCCTCTCCATCTAGTGGGATAGTTTCTGAATCGCCATTTCTACTACTACAATAGAAAAGAGGATAAGAGAGAGTCAAAATTTATTGGTGGCATTATTGAATGCATGTCAAAGATATTATGCTTATGACACTGCCATGCAAGACCAAATTACGCAAGATCCTAGAACTTACTAATACCAACAAGATCTATTTGGATTTTGGATAAGAGTTTGCTAAGAGATAATTGACAAGCAACTCTTTTACTCTGGGTATATCATAATTTTTTAGCTATCGTCAATATGGATATTAATGTATATGATGATAGTATTAACTATCATCTTACGTATGATTTGAAATTACTTGATTGATGGAGAGTGCATGGGGTTAATACTGCCGCATTCAGGACCATGGTCCATGGAATGAGGATATTGAGCTTGACCACTGATCCTCTGGTTGTGAAAGGAACTTGAGCGCATTTGAGATGGTGATAGTTTAAATTTGAAAATTTATACATTGAAGTTATTTCCTTCAACTATGTTGATTATTTACTAGTACATTGTTACTTTTTTTGCTTCGTCCACTGCTAATTTTGTTTCCCAAATAACGTTTAAGAGGCCTATCACACAGGACAAACCTAATGGCAACCTAGATGGGTCATTTCATAATAAGCAATCTAATACTCACACAAGCCTAATTAAATAGAAAAGTAATAATAATCAAAGAGTGGCAAGTCGATCCCATACTTAAAACGAACCAATTTTGTTCCCAAAAGATGATTTGTCGTGATGATCCTTCGATTTGGTTTGACATATGAAGATCAACCATGTTTCAATGTTTTAGAACTCAATCGGTCACGAAGATGTGTATCATAGGAAGACAATATAGATGATTAAGCGGATGGTGATGGGGAAGCACAAAACGGCAGAGAAAAAACTCAGCCCACCGGTGGGAGAGACTTGTTTCGGTGAGCAAGTGGCTGCAGGAGGCGGGAACACAAGGGAGGGTCTGAGGGACTGAAGTCTAAGGGGCAATTTAATGCAGTAAAATAAAAGTAAAAGATGAACTATAGGAACTGGGAATTAAGCTTCTAATGAGAGAAATAATGAGAAGTTTATCTATGAATAGGTAACGGCAGCACAAACTTGCATAAATTTCTCAATTACTCGTCCATTGAAAACATTATACTTATATTGTTTATATGGACCTCACAATCTTGGGCATCAAGAAAGTAATCGTAATTCTAATTAACAACAATCAACTAATAAACAAATCAAATAAACCAAAATAAAAGTCTAACAAAAGCCAATGTCTAAGTCAGTAATTGAACTCGAACTTGATCGGACCTGATGCATCTGAATATGTCCTCCAGCAATCTCCTTGTCTTCAAAAAACTTCACGTCTGGCGAACAAGGTGATGGTACTCGGCAAACAAACTCGAGTGGAAAATGTTTAACAATACCCGTCCTTACACAACCTGGATCTAGAAATCCAGGCTAATAAACGAAATACTGTATGATCTTGTCCTCTGCAACAAAAACGAACTCATCACCTAATAGCGCTCAGTCTATTACAATAAACCTTCATATTTTAGTTTGACATATGAAGATCAATCGTGTTTCAATGTTTTAGAACGTCACAAGAAGGAGATACAGATGATCATGTGTATGGCAATGACGAGGTATGAAGCTACAGGGAGA
The DNA here is from genome assembly GCA_029216955.1 of Iris pallida. Lineage (NCBI taxonomy): Eukaryota > Viridiplantae > Streptophyta > Magnoliopsida > Asparagales > Iridaceae > Iris > Iris pallida. The sequence goes on along the minus strand of JANAVB010033219.1, from coordinate 25,282,786 downwards.
AAACTCATCCCATGGGTGTCAGAGAGATTTTGGCGGTGCTGGTTAATATGTCGCCGGAGGGGGGGGCAACCAAAGGATGAGCTCGAGTCCAGCAAGTTACAGCAGTAAAAAAATAAAGGGAAGTTAGGAAGCTGGGAATTCCTGTTCTAATGAAAGAAAATGTGAAGGAGAAGATTACCTATAAATATGTAACTACACCACAAAACTTAGATATCTTAACTCTTCATTAATTACAAACCTTTTTGTGTAAATTGTTTACATAGGCCTCACAAGTTTTGACCATCAAGAAAGCAATCCTAATCCTCGTTACCAAATATATCCAATCCTAACCCTAATAAGTAATAAAAACCAAACCGAAAGTTAGAACAAAATCATATTTTTAAATTCCTAATTGGGGACTCGAACTCTAATCAAAACCCAAGGTGCCTGAACTGATCCTCCATAAAAAGACATTTTGTCATCACATCCAAATAACAAGTTGCTGATTTATAATTCCAATAAGACCGCCAAAAGAAAGGCCCAATCATCTATTAGTATCTCTGCACGATTACGAGCAAGAGATCCCAACATTTCTCTGGTGTTTCCAAATGCACGCCAACTCGTGTCTCTGCGTCAATCAGCTGCAAACAATGTTGCCGTGTCCCCCATTTCACAGATTTAAAGTCATCCTTTTCCAATTGTTTCTCTTCTATGAGTTCATCTTTTTGGATTCTAGTCTAAATAAAGGTTTGCGAAGTTTCTAACTAGAAGAAACATTTAAGAGGCAAAGAAAATGCGGCAGTTTATATCTTTCTTTTTTTGAAATAGATAAATAGATAATTAAATAACATATATCCATAGTACTAAAGTTTTCATTTTGAAAGAATTCATAACGAACTTATCCACTGTCGGAAGAAAAGTTCACAGACACTTGACATGTCTACATCACTTACCTTGAAATGGTGTAGCAATTGTAATCCAACTCTTCACATATTTCTCAAAAATCTGTCAAAGTATCAAAATGCAAGATCAATCAACCGTTTCCATAATCCATCGAGAAAGGTAGTTCTAGAACGCCATTAGCCTCGAGAAAACATTAGGTTAAAGAACATCCTACATCAGAATGCAGACACATGAAGCATTTCACCAGCAGCCCTCCCATAGAATGACTAATAAGAGTGATTTTTCCCTCCAGATGAAGTATATACAGACTCCAGCTTTGTTAAAAACCTATCCATAGACTCCTGAAGCCTGAAATAACGTAAAAACATATCAGAAATTTCATTATTAGAGACATAACCTTTGACATGGTAATGACATGGTAAATAATACAACAGAAGCCTATCCAGAATTTTTGGGGTCGGCTGCTTGAGTCATTCCTTTATTTGGCTCTCTTAAGGGCCGTAACACTAACTAAAACCATATGCTTCTTTATAGCCTCAATCCATGTTCACTTAGGCCTATCCCTAGTCCTATGACCTCCTTTAACAAGTATCTTATCGGTCCTCACCGGTGCATCACTTGTTTTTTGTTACACATGTCGAAACCACCCAAGACGATCTTTCTCTTATCTCGTCCTCAATTGGTGTCCCACCTCCAAGGCTCCAATTTCCACGAATACACTCATTTTTTAGGATCTCTCTTAATGCATCCATCTTTTTAGATTCTTTTAATGTAGTGACATGGTAAATATGCAAGTTAATTTTCGATGAATAGAAGAACAAAAACAACCTTTTAGAAAATTCCTCACATAATAATATATATTCGTAGGCAAGATTTCAGTAACTCAGTGTCAGCAATAAGCACTCATGTTCAATAATGAATGCGTCAGTGTCAGATAGCTTGTCTGCATCAAACGTTTTTCCTAAAGCTGAGCTATATAAACTGTGTTGGGCCAAACAGGGCCTAACCTTGACATTTACACCCTAGTTTTTTTACTTGGTTCACTCTTCGAACCAAACAAAACCCATCATCAGGTGGCTCACTCTTATAACTTATAAGGTTTTATGGGGTTCATTCACCAGCTGCCAACAAAAATGAAGGGGTGGAGCTACATTGCTTGGACACAGATTGGACAACAAGATACAGATACAGTAACAAAGGCAAATTTGAATAACTAGGACAAGATATGCCAGAGCTATGACAATAAATAAACATATAAAGAGTTTAGAAAATAATGAACCCCTCAACTCTCATATGAGGGTTTGGACTCATATATATATATATATATATATATATATATATATATATTGGAAGAAGGTAATTGTATTGATAGAAATGCTTGTTACATCTAGGCCCCTTTATGTGGGGTCCAATTTGATATCAGCCATTTTACATCAAACTCAATGTTATGGAGAACTCCAGTAGGAGTTGTACTAAGCCCGAAAAATCATATTGTTCCTTTCCTTCCAGATATGCCATACTGCAGAAGCCAGTCGGGTACTAGCCTCCTTGAACCACGGCAATCCTCTCCGTCGAGCCCCTGAGATGTTTCTCATGATCTCAGAGAGTTGCATAGAACCCCTAGTCTTCAACTTCAGTACCCTTCTCTGCGCCTGCCAAAATTCTCCGGAGTAGGGACACTCGAAAAACAAATGCATCAGACTCTGGCATTTGGCCGCATAACACACAATTGAGGTCAGGAGTAAGCACTCTGAATCGATGTAGTCGGTCCCTGGTAAGTAGTTTATCCATCAGGAGCTTGTACATGCAATACTGAAACTTTCTCGCAATACGTTTCTGCCAAACAATATCCGCATACTCCCAAGTAGCAAAATGCTTCCGCATGATCATAGGCAAGCAGGAACACAAAGTCACCGGTATGGCTACCATCCTACCTCCAGCCATCCCGGTCAAAATCTCCATCAATCGGAATGCGACGAATGCAATTAGCAAGGTTTGCCGATATACGTAAGTCCGCCAACTGCCACACACCCGATCTGATGATGCGGCTTACCTGGCCCCGCCAAAGAAGAGGAGCCCTTTCCTGGGTATTCAGCCAGTCAGAAATGTTCTGGTGGTCAATCCAAGGATCTCCCCACAGGCTGGTCTCCTTACCGTCAGCGATAACACGGGTGATACACTGCCTCAAGCCTCCCGGTGTTGAAAAATGGTCTTCAGGACGACCGATTCATTATTATTACATCGATACTCCCAGAACGAAACCTGGCACAGATATCGATTTCTCATCCAGGTCGCCCACAACGTCTCCCTGAATGAACTTCCTAGCAAGCCGAAGACTAGCAACCTTTCTAAGCGTCATAAGGGGTCTGAGCCCCACTCCCCCTTCCTCCCTGGGACGACAGAGGGTCTCCCAAGATATCGTAGGAATGCCTTCCCTCCAGATGAAGTTGGCACATATCCTCTCAATATTCCGAATGTTGGCAGCTGGTAGAAGGACAGATTGCAGCCAAAACATCACTACAGTTGTAATCACAGAGCGAACCAGTTCAATTCTGCCTCCAAAAGAGAGACTTTGTGCCTGCCACCCTTCAACCCGTCTCTGAGTATATTTACCAAGCTTTGACACTACAGGTTGGAAGAATAATTGCAGGAAAGGGGAACACCAAGATATTTAACCGGAAGAGTACCCTGGCTAATTCCCAATATAGCAGCCTTCTCCTCCTTAGTCTGGCACAATCGGTTGAAATACACCTTACTCTTCTCCTTATTGAGGCAAGTCCGATAGCCGCTCAAAAGAGGTCATAATATCGAAAATCACCCTCAACCCGGACCTGGATGGTTTCAGGAACAAGAGCAAATCGTCAGCATATACCAAATGAGTAATGTGAGGAGTCACCTGTTTAAACAGAGGCAAGATTTTCCCACGGTGACTTGCAGCATCCATAAGGCATGTAAGATACTCCATAAAAATGGTGAAAAGGTAAGGAGACCTGTCGGAGCCCCTGATTGCTACCAAAGAACCCATATGGTTGCTCCCAAATAAGGACCGAGAAAGTAGCAGTAGTAATGCACTCCCGGACTCGATCCACCCAGGTGGGGCTGTACCCCATATACACGAGAATCTGGCAGACGAATTCTCTGTTGACCATATCATGTCTTCCGGAGATCCAATTTTATACAAGCCTCTCTCCCGCCTTATTGAAGCCTCGCACCATTCATGCGCCAGTAGACAATGATCTGCAATACTCCTCCGAATAAAGGCACCTGGTTCGGAGAAATCAGGCCCTCAAAATATCTTTCATCCGGTTTGCACATGAGATGCGTGATAATCTTGTATATAAAATTGCAGCACGCGATAGGCCGAAAGTCAACAAGATTCGTCGCGCCCTCCTTCTTCGACACCAGAGTCAGGAAGGTATGATTAACCTCCCGCAAGAGCTTGTCGTGAGCAAAGAAGTCTTGAATCACTTCCACCACCTGAGTCTTCAGATCATCCCAATGGGTTTTAAAGAACTTGATACTAAACCCATCCGGACCAGGAGCTTTGTTAGAATCCGCATCCTTAACGATGCCCTCCACCTCCTTCTCCGTGACAGGGGCCAGGAGAATCTCATTTGCTTTTGCAGTGACCAGCTTCTTACATATTAAACCAGGGAACACATTAGTATAATCTGATTGATTGTAGAGATTAGAATAGAACCTAACTGCCTCATCTTGTATAGCTTGCTGCGTTCGCACTTCCGAGCCATCCTCAGCAATAAGACGGTAGATAGAATTACGATGTTGCCGCGTGCGGACCACATCATAAAAAAAAACTTGGTGCACCTGTCTCAATCCCTCAGCCAAGCACATTTAGCCCGTTGGGCAAGTTGGATCTCCTTCTGGAGGCGTAAGGATCCCCTCCAGAACGAGCAACCGCCCAATCCTAGCAATATCCTCATTAAGAATGTCCGACTGAAGGACATGTTGAACCTCCTGAAGTTTCTTCTCCTTCTGTACCAGGGAGGGGAAGGGGTAGATTTGTTCCAAAACTTCAGCTCTTCTTCACTCTCTTCAGGGTCTGGACAAGCTTGTACTGCTTGTTCCCATAGGTCTGACTACCAAGCCCACGAGCTACCGCCTCCTGATAGCCATCAACAAAAGACCACTTGTTGTATCTGAAAGAGCGGACTTTGTTTCGTTCAGTCTGAAGAAGGTTGATTCGGATGGGACAATAATCACTCGTACCTGCCTCCAGACCCTCGACGACTACCGTCGGAAACGAGGCCAGCCACCTACTATTCCCCACAGCCCTGTCCAGTTGACAAGCCACTCTCCTTCTCAGAGCCTTGTTATTACAGGTCCAAATATAGCCAGACCGAGTAAGAGGCTGCAACCCCGATCTCAGGTATCCAACGTTCGCCCACTTTCTCGTTGTTGTATAAAAGAGCATTAAAGTCTCCCATGCACAGTAGGGGTTGGTTGAGATTAGACTCGACAGAGTTACTAAGAGAAATAAGATCCTCCCAGAGCTTATTTCTTTCCCGACGATCATTGTGCCCATATACCGCACCAAGAACGAACTTGAGCCTACCCTTATTATGGAAAATAATGGATATCAATTGGTCAGAAATAGAGATCACCTGACCATCCCACACCGTGTCATCCCACCTGATCCAGATCCTCGTCATACTACCCAATTGGAGGTTATGAGCATGCCTCCAATGGAGAGGAGTACGGCGACCCAAAATTCCAGATACCTGAATCTTCGTCTCTAGCAGCATAGTGATAGAGCACTTCTCCCTAGAAAACATGCCCCTAATCTCCTTCCATCGGGCCATAGAACAAGCCCCACACACATTCCAGGCAATTATTGACATTGGGAGTGGGAGAGGTCCCATGTGATATCATTGCACATACCACCCGGGAGAGGTGGTACCGTCTCCTGTCTTGAGATGTCCTCCTCCATATTGCCCAAGTCCTCCCCTTCTCCCACTTGACTGTGCGGATGGTGTTCAAGACTTCCTGTAAGGAGAAGCCTATTCCACTCCGGGTTGTCAACACACAAGGCCTCTCTATTCTCAGGATCAGTAAACTCACGTTGTACAATATCCGCTCGAGTAGTCGGGGCCCGTCTTTTCTTACTATATGTGAGATCTGACTGCTCATCAACATTACCACCCTTGGGACCCTTCCCAGCCGCAGATGTCTTTTTTCGACTAACCCCTCCGCTTCTTCCTGTCGTACTGCGAAAAATCATAGGACTAGCCACTGTAGTATTTGAGAGGGTAAGCGCTAATCCTTTGCCTTTAGCCTTCCAAGTTTGTTGCAGCTTACTAGGTGTCTGTTGGCGGGCCCCTGTGGCCTGGCTGGGCACCAACTGCCGATCAGATAAATTTCTTGTAGTGTCACCCTCATCCATAGCCTGAGCGTCAGCCTGGCCAACTGCATGCCCCACCTCTACCGCATCCATCTCTACTCCTGCCGGGCTCGCCGAAGCACCTTCGTCCGCCCGAGTTCCTGCCCCCGGGGATACTTGTATCTCGTGTGTCCGAAACAGCTACACAACTTGCAAACCGGAGGGACCCACTCGTAATCAACTCGTTGTACATACACCTCTCCCGAGGGAACCTCATACTCCAGCTGAGAGGGGAGCACATTATTTGCCTCAATCTCCACAAAAACTCGGGCATACATAAGCCTCTCTCTCCTCAGCGTAGCCTCATCAGCGTAGCCACAAAAACTCGAGCATATATATATATTTATATATATATATATATATATATATATATATATATATAATAAAAATTAAAATATATATATATATATATATTAATTTTTATTTATTTATTTTATATATATATATATATATATATATATATTATATATATATATATATTATATATATATATATATTTTATTTATTTATTATTTATATATATATATATATATATATATATATATATATATATATATATATATGAGTAAAAACGTTACATTTACATATAGGTCCACACTTATTCAAATATTACGTAATAGCACTAATATCTTAACACCCTCCCTCAAGCTGGAGCATAGATGTTAATCATGTCCAGCTTGTTACAAAGAAAACGAATACGAGTGCCTAAAAAATTTCGTAAAGATATCGGCTATCTGATCTCCGGCCTTCACATGGTGAAATGTTATCACCCCTTTTGGCATTAATTACGGACGAAGTGGATGTCGATCTCAATGTGTTTCGTCCTTTCATGAAATACAGGATTTGTAGTAATGTGAATCGCTAACTGGTTATCATACCACATATCTACTTCTTCTGATTCTGCTTTTTCTCCCAGTTCTTTTAGAAAATGTTGCAAATATAATACCTATGATGTGCCATGAGCAATGGCTAGGTATTCCACTTCTGAACTCGATCGTGAGACCACACTCTGTTTCACGCTCTTCCACGACACTAAGTCCCCGCCAATAAATACTGAATATCAGGATGTAAACCGTCGATCTGGAAGACTCATACCCCAATCAGCATCTGTAAAACACTCAAGACGAGTATACCCCTGATTCTCCATACGAATTCTTTTTCCCGAATTATGAGCTAAATAACGTAAGATCCTTTGAACTGTCTGTCAATACGAAACTCGTGGAGAAGCCATAAGCCTACCCATTACACTTACAGCAAAAAAAATGTTCGAACGAGTCATAATCGTCAAGTAATTGAGTTTTCTGACCAGCCGGCGATACTGCTCAGGATTGGTCATCAATATTCCCTCATCGGGAAGTAACTTTACCTATGGATCCATTGGTGAGGTTCTCCCTTAGTTTGCATCATTCCTGCTTTAGTTAGTATATCAAGAACGTACTTCCTCTGAGACAGTACAATGTCTTGTTCATCCCGTATGATTTCGATGTCCAAAAAGTACTTCAATACTTCTATATCTCTGGTCTGAAACTGTTCACCCAGAAACTTTTTCAGCTCGACAATATCTTGACTATTGTCCCCCTAATTACGATATCATCAGTATAGATCCCAAGTAGTATCCGTCTGGTTGATGTACGTCGGTAAAATACTGAATGATCCTTCTTCGATTGGCACATACCAAACTGATTAACTACATGTGAAAATCGACCAAACCAAGCACGAGATAATTGTTTGAGACCATAGAGTGTCATTCATAGATGACACACTTTACCCTCTCTTGCAACGAACCTAGGAGGTTGCATCACATACACTTGTTATCAAGATCCCCATGGAGAAAGGCATTCTTCACATCCAACTGAAGTAAGGGCCAATCATATCGGACGGCTAATGACAGGAGCAATCGTACAAAGGTTATCCTTGCAGCCGGAGAGAAAGTCTTAAAATAATCCACTCCGTAAGTCCGAGAATACCCATTTGCCACAAGACGAGCCTTCAGACGATCAAAAGTGTCATCTGATTTCACGTTGATTGTGAATACTCATTTGCAACCTACCGCCTTCTTTCCAGAAGGCAAATCCACCAAGTCATATGAATGGTTCTCTCATAGCGCTCGCATCTCCTCTTCCATAGCGCGTGTCAAACATGATGTTACAGTCCCTCCTCGACAGATTATGGGATCTGAATCCTACCAATAGTAGCCACAAAGGACTGAGTGTGACTATCGAGTCCTTTGTAGTGGCCAACATACAAAGGATGGTCGTAGCATACATGACGAGGGCGAGTCGGTATATCAGGCAGTGGTGAATCTTACGGACGGCTGCTGTAGTTGAACCGGATACAGAAGAAAATCTCATCTGGGAAAGTTATAGGGGCATATTCTTTAACTGGAGAGGATGAGGAGAACTCGCCCTCGACAAAGGTAACATCCCGAGACACAATATACCTCCTCAAAGTTAGAGAAAAACAACGATACCATTTCCGATCCTTACGATGTCCAAGAAAAATATACTTGAGTGCCTTCGGATCCAATTTAGAAACTGTAGTACGAGTATCACGAACGTAACACAAGAACCCAAAAAAATTTATAGGTAGAGGAAATGGCATCCGATCAGGATATAACCTAGAAAAAGGAGTAAAGCCATTGAAGATACGAGACAGCATACAATTAATCAGATAACAAGATGTAAGCACATCATCCGACCAAAATTTCTTGGATGTACTTGCGTGAAACATAAGTGCTCGAGTTATTTCCAAGAGGTAGCAATTCTTACGTTCTGCCATACCATTTAGTTGTGGTGTACAAGGACAAGAAGTTTGGTGGATAAACCTATGTCTAGCAAGATGGGAATTGAACTCTCGAAAAACATACTCACGATCATTGTTGTTCCGAAGACACTTAATGAAAACTCCAAATTGAGTTTTTATTCAGTAAATAAATTACACCATATATCAAATAATTCGAAACGATTCTTCATTAGGTCAACATAAGTGACTCGTGAGTAGTCATTAACAAAGGAAACAAAATATTTGAACCTCAACACCGATTTAACAGGACATATACTACATTTATCAGAGTATACTAAATCAAAGGGAGCTGAAACAACTTTATTCAAACTCACTGGATAAGGTGCATGATGATGTCTAGCTAGATTACATGACTCACAATTAAAAAAAAAACTTGAAGGATCTAGTAATGGACACAATTTCTAGAGAGCCTGGATATACGGATGACCTAGCCGACAATGCAACTCAAATGGGTTGCGAGACACGCCAGCACAGACAACAAACGAATCCAATTCAACTAGGTATAAGCCTCAAGCCAGATTTCCCCTACCAATAGTCTTTCCCGTCTTCAGGTCCTGAAAAACACAACTATCAGAAAAGAATGTTACCGAGCAGTGGAAGTCACAAGTTATTTGAGTAACAGATAATAAAATGAATAGGTTTCCAGGTGTATGTAAAATTGAAGTGAGTGGCAGGTTGGGAGAAATATCGGTACTTCCTTTTCTAAGAACTTTCGAACAACTGTCATTCACAACAGTAATATATGTCACACGACCCACAGATACATAATCACGCAACATATCTGCGTTGCCTATCATGTGATCAGACGCACCCGAATCGATCACCCATTGCCTCGGTCTTACCACACATGTCGCTGAGTATCCGGCTGTGGATCCAAATATAGAGACCCACCAAGGCGATGACTTTAGAATCCAGTGAATTATGCATAGCTCTCTGCAGTCATCTTCACGAATCGCTCTTCATCGTGAGCATCCAATGCAACATTGACGAAAGTAGCTTTGGGATATTGCTACTAAAAATGTCCCCGTTGACCACAATTGAAGCATGTGTGCGGTTGCCCTCCATCACAGTCGCCATTACCTCGTCCATGGTCATGGCCAGCATTTCGACCACCACGTCTACCACCACGACCCACGTGGAATCCACCACGAACAGCACCCAAGACAGATCGATCATCAAGTGTATCGCTTTTATGAGTTCTAACTACTTTTGTTGTCCTTGTGACAGGAAAGTAGGCTTCCATCATAGATAGAATCTCAGCTCCAGCAATAATCTGATACCGAGCAGAATCTGCATCAGGACGAAATAAGGCTAGATATACCATGACATAGAGCTGTTGACGTTGAGTCCTCGCCTCATTGAAATATGTTGTTAAGGGTAACACGCAATCCACCTTATCAGTCAGGTCCTTAAAGGCACGGAAGTAATCCTTATGTGACTTGTCTCATTGATCAGCTTGGTAGACGCTGACAACCGAATCATAAATCGAGATGCATCGCGTTTGCCATCAAACGCAGCCGCTATGACCTCACATAATTCCTTATCGAATCCGTGTTCTGAACCATATCCTCAACTTATGGTTCCATCGAATTCACCAATTGTGTAAACAGTATGCTATCTTCCGTCTCCCACTGCTCGTATATGGAGGGGATCATCCGCCTTCGGAGGGTTGTCAGTGAGATGCTTTGACAACCGCACTTCGAAGAGTCTTCTCGACCTTCTTGCGTCACGTGGAGTAGCCATCCGAACCATCCAGCCTCTGATCGACAAGTCGAATCGAATCGATGAAATCTGAACCATTAATTTCTATTGACGTACAGCTGAGATTGTGTGTTTTTTAGATGTCAAATTGTACATGTCACATGATATATATATATATATATATATATATATATATATATATATATACACATTGAACCTTTTGAGAAAGTTTGTATCCTCAATCTGTATCGTGTCCGTACTCATGCAACATATGTGGAAAGCCACTTGCAGAACATGAGAGACGTACTCGAGATCTTGAGACGGCATCAACTTTATGTCAACCCCCAGGAAAAGCCATTGTATAACCAACGAGGTCATGTTTCTAGGATGTATCGTCTTCGCCGAAGGCCCATGGACAAATCAATCCAAAATATGGCCATCACCCGCAACAACCACGAAAAGCGACACTTTTATGATCTTGCCTCCTATGGACATTTTATCTGTAACTTCAGGAGCCTCGTCGCAACCACCACAGACTGTCTAAAGACATCTGTCAATGTTCAATGCCAAATATCCTACAATATAGAGAAGACTCCTTGGATGGAAAAAAACTAAACTCGTGGACGAGTTCATTCCAACCAGGGGAGGATGATGCAGCCCTGGACAACTTGGAAGAGTTAGATTACATCAAACCTAGTTGTCTCTAATGCCGATAGTTGGAAGGACCATAAAATTTTATACTTTTTGGTAAAATTTTGATGGCTAATTTGAGCATAATCAAGGACAATTATTTTTTGTATCCTTACACCATAATCATAGGCCACAATTTAGTTTCTATTTTCATAATAATTTACTATTATCAGCAATTATCTTTTTGGTATATTTTCATTACCATAAACCATAAATTAGTTTTTGTTTTCAGAAAAAATTATCACTCTAAACAATTTTTAATTATATATCATTTCTCTTTTTTTATCAATAGATGTATCTATAATGACCCGTCCATTATTGTTAAGGGTGGGCACGGTTTAGGTCGGGCCCGAATTTGATGGATCCGGACCGGACACATTAGTTGGCGGGATGGGACGAGTTCAAAAATATTGGAACCGGACCGGACTCGACCTGATCGAAACGGGTCCGAACCGAGCCGACCCACAGATCCAAACAGTTAAAAAAAAATCTGAAAATATAATAGTAAACATTTACATATGTTCTATTATCTATAAGAATAAAACAAGTCTAATGTGTCCCTAAATTTCTAGAATTTGTTTACTAAACAATAACATATTCTATTATCTATAGACTATAATAAAAAAAATACCAGAAATTGATTAAAAATATATATATATCCCTAGAAACGGGTCGGACAGGGGCCTCGTTTATTTTGAAAATAGGACCCGATCCGACCCGTTAATGTCACACGACCAGCCTCGGCCCGCCCCGTTTAAATTCAAAAATTTTATGAACCGACTTGTTTGGACATTTTACGGTTCGGACAGGATCGGAACCGCGGATCCTAGAACCGTATGCCCATCCATATAAGTGCCCATCCCTAATTATTGTGTTATGTGAGAAATGAAATAAAGAAAAGAATAGGCACAAGCTCCATTATTCCACCGATTCTCTTTCCCCTCCCATTTTTGTTGAAACCCTAACCTAGGCATGCACCAAGAAAAGAATAAGTACCTAGTCCTCGAAGACTTTTGTAGCTTGGTGCAGGACTAAGGCCAGCAAGGTTATGGGTTCAATAAAAGAAAAAGTAAGGGAAAGAGAATTGGTGGAATAATAGAATTCTGCCTATTCTTTTCTTTATTTCATTAAACTCCCATAATACAACAATGCATGGATCATTATATAGACTCATAGATTGCCAAAAAAAATAAGAAAATTGACGACAATAGCAAATTATTTTGAAAATAGAAACAAAATTATGACTATATAATAATGTTGGAAGGATACCAAGAATAACCCTTGATATGCTTAAATCAGCCATCCAAATTTTATCAAAAATGGAAAAAATGACACTTTCAGCATAATCTAGCCAAGGCACTAGACATGGCCTGATTTGACGGAGGTCTACTCGTTCCAAGTAGGCCAGGCATGTATCATCTACCCTGGATGGGAAAGAACTCGTCCACAAGTTCATGCTTTCCTCATCCGAAGAGTCTCCCCTATATGGTAGGGGATGTTTGACACTGAACACGTTGGATGTCTTCAGGTGGCAACAAAGTTTGAGCTGGTAGGCATTGTCATTGATCTTCCACAGAATCTTGCAAGGACTTGCCACTTTATTACTTACATTGTTGTATTCGCCCAAGGTGTAGCGGTCCTTAGTGCAAATAATCTATACAAAATGGCGTTCTTCGAAAAGAACGACCTTGTGTTGTTAGTTTGTAGTTGATGCATATTTAGTATTAGATACTTTAATTTGCTCCTTGATATGACGGATGCTCTTTAGGTGTTTTGCCATTTCTTTTGCCCGGATGTTGTGTCAGTCAATGAGGAAGAGGAGCAACATCAAGGGCAGCTGTCAGATTGTTGCCCTAGCTTTCTTTGTGTTGCGGTAGCGAGGAGGTCCCACTGCTTGCCACTATATTCCATAACAAGTTTCCAAGGCCATCCATTTGGGGTGGTTAGCATTGTTGTAACAAAGCTTATTACCCATCTTTTTACATAGCCCTCTAAAAATAGCTCATGAGTTTAGTATTATGATGCTAAGTGATGGACTTAGAACAATATCCCAGAAGAAAAGGTCTGCAGTTCATGATATATCCATATCCTTATTGCATGTTAGGAAGTGGCTCATCTTGGAGAAACAGTCCACGGCAACGTACACGGAATCCTTCCTTGCTTCAAGGCAAACCAAGCACAAAATCCATGTTGATTTCTACCCAAGGCGATGTATGCACGAAAAGTTGAGTATATAGGCATGTATTGGTAGCACAGTACCCTTGGACACCTAGCACATGCGGTACCTTTCTCCAAATCGGACGTCGTGTTTCAATCTTGGCAAGAGATAATCATGAGAGATTAGTGTCAGTACTTTGTCACATCTGAAAATGGCCTTAATTGTGCATTTCCTCTATAATCTTGACACGTAGTGAACAATCGGAAATACAAAGTTGCAGTCCACGAAATATATACCCCTCCACCAACAAAGTATGGATCTGCAGCATATAGGTCTCTGAAAGTGACGAACCCTACTACTTGGTCGCATAGTTGACACGAAGGATGTCCTCCAGCTCAAAGCATCGGACATTATGAGCTCCAGTGAATGTCTCACTAAGAATGTGAATCATTGGATGTACTCCACCCATCGATCATCGCGTCGGTTCAGCTTATGCTTCTCGTTAATGTACTTAAGTACCTCATAGTCGAAATGAAAGATGAACTCTTGTTGCATCAAGTAGTACTCCCATAGACGCAAGGGACTAAACAACGGCATAGAACTCGACATCATAAGTATCGTAGTTCATCCAAGATCCATTCAACTTCTCGCTAAAGAATGCCAAGGGTCCTCTTTCTTGGCTGAGTACCCCTCCAATACAAACACCAGATGTGTCGGCGTCGCAAGCTACCTCAAGCACCTTGTCGAAATATGGGAAAAGAGCAAGAGGGTAATTGTAAGCTTCTCTTTGATGACGATGAATTGCCTCTCACCCTCAATGGTCTAGTTGAAGGCTATTATTATCGTCTAACACTATGTGATTGGTGCCACAAGGCTACTGAAGTTCTGGATAAAATACTTATAAAGGAAGGCGAGGCCACAAAAGCTCCAGGCTTCGTGGATGTTGCGGGGTATTGGTCAGTTGTGTATTGCCCGTATTTTGGACTCATCTGTCCGTGCATCTTAGATGGAGACGATAAATCCTAGGAACATAGACATGGTTGGTCATAAAATGACACTTCTTGCAGTGGGCAGACTTCTTGTCGCCTGAAGGTTTAGAAGGGTTTACAGAAAAATACACACCTTCGGATGAATGATTGTAAGACGAGATTCATCACCCTCATGAAGGTGCTTGGCAAAATTGACGAGAATGAATTCTTTCTTCAATTTCTCCCTCGTCTTCTCCCAACTAAAGATCTGTCTTCTCCCAACTAAAGATCACCTTATCATCCAGCATGGCTCGCCTTTTCTCCCACCATGAGGGTGTTCGTCCCTTCAACTTGAAGGCGACTAGCTTCACCACCTTCTTGTCTCAAGAACATCATTATATTCGAAGATGCACTCCACCATCGGAAGTCAATTAAGAAATTGGCTTAGGGCTAGGAGGTCACCATGCAGGTGGAATAACATGGCTCTGATACAACTTGGGGCAGGCCTATGAGCAGCAGGTTAGGGTTTCAGGAAAAGAAAAGAAGAAAGAAAATCGGTGGAATAATGGCACGTGTCCCTATTCTTTTCTTTATTTCATTTAACCCCCTTAATACAATAATGGACGTGTCATTATATAGACTACTCAATTGCTAAAAAAGAAAAAGAAAAAAACATATTTAGAAAATTGTCGATGTGCAAATTACCCTGATAAATCCCACCATAAGGAAGAATTGGGGAAATTAACATCGACTGAATTGAAAATCTTAGAGAAAGCTCCTATTTCCATCGAGCTTGAAATATAGGAGGGAGGAAGAGAGGGGCAAGAGTTTTAATGTTTGAAAGAAGAAAGAAAGGAGACTAGCTTAAAGAAGTTGAATACCTTATAAATCCCCGAACTTGGTAATTCCAAAAAAATTATTATACGGATTAGTAAGGAAAGAGATATATGGTGAGTTTGACTATTCAGTTAAGAGGAAAGAATTAAACATAATATCTCAGAATTTGTGGTGGTTGTTCACTTAAAAAGACTTTTGTTAATTTATAGTGGTCATTGTCACAACACAAGAAAGAAAATGAATCAAACTTGGAATTCTCAAAAAGTTTCAAATTGATGCCCGAACAAACAGTTACGAACCGAATCGGTTTGGCTGGTTTTTCGATTTAAACTGAATAATGTTCGGTCCTAACAGTACCGCCCATCAATGACACAAAGAAGAGTCTGTTGTAATCAGCACTCATGGAATTTTTTTCCCATTGTTCAAACTCCTCAAGACTGTTTCCATCATTGCACAAGGAAGAGTCGTTGAGTACAAAACTCAACGGAATCTTAGCACAGTATAGTTCTAAATCCCCATGCCAGAAGACCAGGGACTAGCGGTGGTAATCTAGGAAACTTGGACACTCAAAAAACTTGTGCCTTGTCCATATCGCGTCGATATGTGTTGAACACAACATGAATATGCCACAACACACTAGGACAAACCAAAATATGTGTTCTTTCTGTGTCTGTGTCCATATCTTGTCGTATTTGTGTCAATGCAACGCCATAACACTGGGACACACCAAAGTAGGTGTTTGATCTGTGACTCTGTGTCCATATAATATCGTATTTGTGGCAAATGCAACATAGGTCGCAATAGTAACTATTACTTTAACATGAAACATAATATCAAATCATTTTTACATAAAATGGGACACTTTAGTTCAGTCATTAGCATGGCATGTATTTCTCATATTCGAGCAAGGTGTGATGTTTAAATCTTGAAGCAGATAATTCCAGAGAGCAATGAATTAGATCTACATTTAAACAGGATTTATATGGCCATCAAGGGATTGGCACACCATCCTATATATTCTAAAAGAGAAGCGTAAAAGTGAAAGAAAAATGTTTCATAGCTGGAGATTAAGGCCATAGTCACGAACACACATATTTCAAGAAACTATACCTATTACTTTGGCGGAAGTCATAACCAAATCCAAAGAGGGTTTTACCCTCTTGGTAACCCCATCTGATCATTTGTTCAATTAAGTCATGGTAATAATAGACACCCTCCTGTCCTATAACCTGCAAGATGCAAGTAAATAGATAGCTTCACATCGACTAAAAAATACAAAGTAAAAGGAAGAAAATTACTTTATGTATCGGCAATTAACAAGCAAGAACATGACAGTAACACGTAGGAAAGCTCTATAAAAAATGGATCATAGTAATCATCCTGATCCTTCTCCCATCAGAATGGATCATAGGGAAGCTCTAAGAAAGGATTGACAGTTCTTACAAAAAGGCTGTCAACCTGACTTCAGCCTTCATGGATAAGCGATAAAACGCCAGTAGTGCATGAAACGGAAAGGTCAGTGACAATCATGACATGCACCAACTAGGATCTCTTCTACGCTATGCTCCCTTGATCTTTGACCGTAAGCCTTTGCTGATAAGCTGAGAAGTGGGATGTCTAAGAAAGACTTGGAATTTGGGAACCTGACAATTTAGAAAATTGCACAGCTGATTGCAATTTGAAGGTGCAATAGAACTGATATTCTAGTGATCTTTGGAATCAGATATGGGCTTAATGCAAGCTCTTAGGAGTCACTAGAATTTGGAAAACTGACCAATTCTATAAGAAAATAAGTTATTCGGTAGTAATTGAAGGATGGACATAATTTTGTTACAAGTCACAACCACAAAAATCCTCACCTATAACCTCATTCCTGTAAGATTGGGCTTTCCTTATTAACTCTCTGGGCATATGTCCACATCTGAGACTCCTAAGCTCCTCGTTGTACAAGCCTACAAGTCATTGTCACCTCATTCAGTCGGTCCAATATTTAACATTGCTTGTTACTCACTTCACCATTCCTAGTGCCAATGTACCATGTATATAAACCATATCATTACAAGTATAATCAAATTGTTTGGACTTCCTCTGGGGAACCAACATTCTGACATTATCTTGCCAGTAGCAACATCATCTTTATAGTGTTCCCTCTTAGTTGCTATAATATGCAAAGTGCAAACAATCACATAACACCCAGAAACAACTCTCTACGGCTACCTTTGCCCCATGTTTGACTTTATATGCTTGCTCATCTACAGTTTCAAGACAAAATAATCTCGAGTTAAGCTTGAACAGGCACTTAAAAACCAAGCATCTTGAGTTCGAGTTGATTAAGATCAATTGTATTACCCAAGATAACCCTGATGTTGAAGTTAGTTTTTTAGAACCTTTTGAACAACAAACTGGATTCTTGCAAATTGTTGATGCATCTACATGAAAAAAGAACTGATGATAAATTATTGATCAAACAAAAAACTTCTTCTAGTTTGATCGATAAAATTTCTTCTAGTTAGCAAGGTTAATACAAACGAACTCAGAACATTTGACTTCTAGTTTCCACATTCTATTAATTATTTTAAGAATTCTGGGTTAGCTGGGCTAAAAATTTCTTCTTACCTAGTTCACATCTTTCAATTAAAGTGTCAAACAGTATGCATCATGACTTATAACCTTTTAAGTGTCCCTCGAATGTCCTAAGACACGTCAAGAAATATGAAATATGCAGCGTACAGGTAATATTGCAAGTAAGGTTCGTAGATCGGAGTCGGTTTCTGACTCTTCTTATGAGTATCTGTATCGGTGGTGAAGGTTTCAGATCGGAGTTTCCGAGTTCTTTGGTTTGGAAAGTCAAAATTAATTATTATTATTATTAAAAAAACTAGTAAATATTTTATATATTTAAGCATAACCATATGTATTATTTGCTATTTCTTGTTAGCTTCAAATGTAATAATATTAAGATTGATGGATGTTGTGAATTTATACATATACAACTTCAACAAATGGAATGGTTACAATGTGTCAGAAATTCTTATCCATTGACATATTGTCTGTAGATCTCAGACCTTAGAAGCTAGAAGCCTAGAAGCGGGTGCAGGGACGGGAGCGGGGGTAGGGGAGCGCGACTACTTAGAATAGTCTAAAGTTGGAAGGGTGTACTAATAATTTTTTAATGTTTATTAACTATTATTATCAAAATTTATAAATATTTTAATATTTATTAGAATGTATAAAGTTTAGCTCAACAGAGATATCATTTGTGATGTCAAGCTAAGTAATTCTTAGTTTTTTGTTACTTTGATGAACGTGTATTAAAAAGCTCCATCTTTCTTTCCAAAATTTATGTCCTCTTTTAAAATTATGATCATGTTAGGAAAGCGCTTATGTCGTCGGAAAAACGCACTCCCGTCACAGGAAAAACGAGCTTCCATCGCTGGAGAAACAAGCTCCCAAGTAAGAACAGTCGAATCGAGGTTCTTACTAAGAATCGTTGACCTTCTAGGAGTTTCTGGCTTCTAAGTCTCAGACAAGTTGAACCATTGTCTCAACACTGTTTTTCCATATTTCTCTCTTTTTCTTGTAGGTTTTTCTTTGTTGAATTGACTAGGAAAGCGAGTCCCAAAAACAGAAGCGGTCAGTATCAGTTCAGGACATGCTAAAAATGATATTATATGGCCGATGTGTATCATTCTCAGTCGATACTGCGAACCTAGATTACAAGTATGTAGTTTGAGCCACCATGTTTAAATGAGTCAAATCTCGCAGAGATATAGCTGGAGTCCTTTCATAACAGAGCTCATAATCAAGCTTAAAATTGACTTGTTAATAAAAAATAAGATTTACTTGTTAGTTGTTACAGACCGAACCATGCCAAAGATGCTGAAAAAGGCTTTCTCTTATTTTTAACCAGATGTCAATGAATCCGCAGAGAAGCCCACGGCGTGTGGCACAATAGTATGTATGTGTATGTCAGTGAATATAGAAAAAAACAAGATAACAGATTTACAGAAAGGACAACTATGAGTACCAAGTCCGGGTCTAACACATCAATAGCATATAGACCATATCTGTCTTCAGGCACAACAATTCTTGATTTCTGATCCATGGACACTGTTTTACCTGCTCCATCACATTCAATAAGTTGTACATGAGTACAAAATTTAAGGAATGGTACTTGCAAATGTAAAACAAAATGGTGGTACTCCAAATGCTGTGCATTCAAAAGAATAAATAAACTTCTAACAATATCAGCATGCATACAATGCCACAAATCATTTGAAATGTAAGACTTTGATGTCATGGTTCCATACAGTACGGACTGCAAGTGGATTAGTATGGAACAGATGAGGAATAATTCCGTTCAATTCCATATATATCTGAAGCATGTCCACGCAATTATGAATGGATCAGGCCAGATACTAGTCCAACATAGACACTTATATCAATAATTCTTCTGGCATTGCTCCGATCTTCAGTTATCCAATTCAAACCATATAAAATGAGTCAACTATACAATAACAAATTCATTAACGTAAAATGTCCCTATATCATGGTAAATGACTATATAATTATTTTATCCATTTTCAAAAATGGAAATCATTAGCAAATGCACGAAAGTATAAGATAGAGGGAAGGGCGACAAGTGAAGAAAATGGCAGAAACAACTTGAGTCAATGAGAAGGAAAATAAACCAGATGACAATTTTCATGTTATTATGGTTCATACTCCTAGTCAATCTATAAGATTCTCATATTGGACCAGATACAGTTAGACCCTTTTCTATGTAACCCACCGAACCTTATTTCAAGCTGGTGTGAACTAGATCCAACTTGGTCCCAATTGGTTTTAGATTGGTTTAGAATTGATCAACCATGGCAGTAGTGTATAAGTTCAATCCACTCCTAATCTATGTTTTGATCTCATATAAGTAATCTAATAACATGGATTGAGATAGGTAGGTATTGGATATAGTCGGCTCTCTAATAGTCGTCTGTGTATAGAGGCAAGTGAGTTGCATAATATAGGACATGCCGCTCCAATAAAGGAGGAAGAGTGTTTTATGGTTGTTTCACCATAACATGAGTTAAGAAGCCACGACAAAAGAATGATTGGGAAATAGTTATTTAATCTTCATTATAACTCAATGGCTCTGGATGAAAAGGAATTACTCTACGGAGTGTTTGATATCTGGATTGTGATATTTTCAATAATTTCATATTCCTAGGAATAATATTCTCGGACATTAAATTCTCGGGTATTTACTTTTATTGTGTTGGTATAACACATAGCATTCCTAGGAATATATAATTCATGTGTTTGGTCTTATAAATAAATTGCTAGGAATATAATATTTTTAGTCTATTTTTCCTAAACTGCCCATCTCACAATAATTATATTGTAATAATATGATCAAGTTGGGCAGAGTTTAGGTCTTAGTTGAGTCGTGATAAATTTTGGTCTCAGGTTCGTGTTAGGTTTTGGTCGAGTTGGATTAGGTTTGGGTAGAAGCAAGCTTGCCATGTTCTTGTCGGGTCCGGGTTTGGGTCGGATTTTTCCAAGTTCATTGAGTTTGGATCTGAATTAGGTCGGGTGAGATTTGAGTCTAGTTGGGTTTAAGTCGAATCTAGGTCAAGTATTGGTCGACTCGGGTTAGGATCGTGTCCAAGTTGAGTTTGGGTCCATATGTTTATTGGGGATAATTTAGTGATTTCAAAAATATTGGTATTCCTGTTAGGTGGAAATAACAAATACCCACCTCTCGCCATGGGAAAGTATTCCTTCCTACGGTGGGAATATGATAGCCAAGGGAATACGATAATCCCATGAATTCTAAATCGAGTCTATCGAGATTATGAAAAACGAAATAATATAGATAGAAATAATAATTCCAATCCGTATTAACGCATACCAAACAGGCCCTACGAGTTTGGCGATATATTATACAACAATAAAGCTTTTATCCCAAATTGCTTGGGGTGATATATTATACTCAACATAAAATTAATCCAACACGTAGGATAGGAGGAATGAGCTACATATGTACTGCGACATTGGCTCTTTTGACGTCCCTCCATATTCAAATCGATTAGAGGGGCATTACATACTACTATGTCTCTCATGACTTGCAAATGACCCAAATAAATAGAGTAAGAGTGCTGAATAATATTCTAGTACGGGTGATCAAATTGGATAAGTTTGTGTGTATGCGACTCCATTCAATGAGTACTCAATAAGTGAGACACCAACGTAGCTTAGTGCTTTATGGGATTCATAGGGAGTTATGTGTATATTTGTGAAATTACAAATAACCATGTTAGGAGTTAATTAAGTTGATGACGAGTTAACACTCCTAATCGCAGAATTAATCCTAATCCATATTTGTCTATTGGGCCAAAAACTAACTTATGGGCTTAGGAAGCTCGTAGATGGGCTTTTAATTATAGGATTATGGGATTTAGAAGCCCATAAAGTTTAACCTATATAGGAAGGCCCATGGGGGTTCCTTATAGGAGAAGGATGAAGAGAGATCATCATTCAATCATTCATCTTAGAGAACGAAAATGAAGGAGAAGAAAACATCTTTCTCTACTTCTTCCTCTTTTTCCTCTTCTCCAGCTCCTCTAGCTCTACATTAAGAAGGGAGCACTAGAGGATCCCGCAAAGATTACGCTCGGGTATGGACATATTCTGAAATGCTCCGACATAAGCGTTCACGGAGCGGTATTCAACTCATCTGGAGGTCGAGGCAAATACCTAATCTACTAGTTTGTTCTCTAGCGCCGCTTGCAAGGTTCTGTCCTCGGAATCGATAGCGAAAGGTGTAGATATCGTTCTGAATGCTCTCGTGAAGCCACAGTTCACCACCAATTTCCCTACAATTGGGACTTCGGAGTTACTAGTCATATGAAATAGTTCATAGGAAAAAAGTTGGAACAAAAGCCACGGCACTTGTACTGGACGCTCTATGCTGCTCATTGTCTAGACTTTTATGCTTGAAAATATCATGAAATTATCGAATGTTCATAAGGCAGTCAAGAGGGGTTGAAGTGACGGACTATATTTAAAATCGTGCACGATTGGTGAGTATGTTTAGAGGATTGTCCAAGAAAAGGAATTTAATTAGGCACGCAACAACTAGGTTTGCTACTACTTATCATTAAAAATGTCACAATTACAAATAGCCATAGACAATGACAATTACCTCTTAAATGATTTGTTATTCATGAAGTTCAAAAAGACCTTAGAAAGATATATCATATTTGACTATAGTAATGTATCTGACCCAATCCTTTGAAACATACAGATGAGAGCAATGAAGTGGTTGCTCGGAAGGATAGAAGAAAATGATACAAAGGATGCATAAAATGAGCATGTTTTTTGAGATGACTCGTCGACTTTGGCGTAGTTGTTATAGCTTATGGGGTTGAAGAATCTATTCCTAACCATGTTACATGAATTCACCATTTCGTCAATAATCAGCATTCCGGGAATGCTGATCTGAGAACAAGGTCTTCCGCGATCCGGAAACGCTCGTTCTAGAATGCATAACACCGGCGGAATGAATCATGAAAATCTATATTCCAACAAGCAAGTACATCATGTACTTGGGTTTACAACCAAGCTTTTATACCCTAAGACTTTCTACTTTTTTTGAAAGACATTATTCCTATTTGGAACTTTTTAAAAAAAAAACATTATAGCCTAATAGAAACAACCAATTGTCCTCTAGAACGGTGCCCATACATGCTTAACGAGCAGGCCAAGGATTCTCTACCTTTTCTCTTTTGTCATTAGAATTGTATCATCATTTATGTTCATATATTAATTGCTTACTGATTTTGTTGCTTATTGATTTTGATTTTGACCTCAAATTCCTTTTTTTTACAGATTTGACCCAAAATCAGAGGGTTTTTTGTTTTTCCTCCATGAGGTATTTATACCTAATCTTTTAGTCCTTTTTTATTGTTGGGATAGTAGACCTTTTTTTTTCTTTCCTCTATTGGAGTGGGGTTGTCCATTTATTTTTTTTAGTTTTTTTGCCCAAATTCAAAAATGTAATCTGTTTAATTTTGATTTTAATGTTAGTAGATTTTTTATTTGTAGTTACATTGTTATCATATTGTGTTACATTAATTGCTAGTTAGTTGTAGGATATTTGGTACATTAAGTACATTTAGAAATGAGAATTATCTAGCATATTGAATATATCTATAATATAAAGCACAGTGGATTTTTGGTCCGACCCATGTGCTTTGGTTTAACGATGATGAAATGACTAAATTGTCCCTCTCTCTATAAGAGAGGAGGAGGTCCCATGTTGGGCGCGGAGCAACCGGTTGTTCCAACAGCACCCCCGCCTCCAGCTCCTCTTGCACCGCCCCTCCCTCCGCCGCCTCCGCTCCATCCTCGTCCACGCCGTCGTCGTCGGCCTCTTCCGCAATCCCTTCGTCGCAAGCAGCCTCCTCCACCGCGCCGCCGACGCCAACCCTTCCTTCGCCGCCTCCCTCTTCTCCGCCATGACCAACCCCAACCCCCTTCTCCTTAAACACCGCCATCGCCATCTCCGCCGACCCACTCTCCATCTACTCCCAAATGCTCCGCCGTCGCGTCCCTCCCGACTCCCACACCTTCTCTTCCTTGCTCAACACCACTACCGCCGCCGCCGCCGCCACCAGGTCGCTCCACGCACACGCCCTCCTCCTCGGATTCCGGTCCGACCCCTTCGTGCAGACCGTCCTGCTCACCGCCTACTCCCGACGCGGCTCCGCCGACCACGTCCTGCGGGTGTTCGACGGAATGCCGCACGGGGATGTTGTCTCCTGGACCGCCGCCGTCTCGGGCCTCGCCGCCCTCGGACGCCCCGCGACGGCCCTGCGCGTCTTTGCCTCCATGAGTCCCCACGCCGCCCCGAACGCCGCCACCGTGGTCTTTGCCGTGTCCGCCTCCACCGGGCTCGGGTCCCTGGCGCTGGCCCGGTGCCTGCACGCCTACGTCGAGAAGGCCGGATTCGGAGGCCGCGTCTCCGTCCGGAACTCCCTGGCGCTGGCCCAGTGCCTGCACGCCTACGTCGAGAAGGCCGGGTTCGTGTCCGTGCCATTATGGCACGGGTTATCCACTAGTCTATATAATAAAGTGAAGTGGTGTTTCCGCCAAAACATAAGAGGATAAAGAACGGTCACGATTAAAAGATAGGAGGTATTTCAAATGCAGGGGAGGCCCAGCCGTCCATGCCCAAAGACGAAAGGGACACCAACATGGACGTATCTAAAAGAGATATAACCATGATGTACTGTGGGCGACCCTTAACTCCAAAGAGTTGCGGTGTAGTGGTTATTATGTTAGACTTACACACTAGAGGTCCTTAATTCAAATCTGGGCAACAACAATATTTGTTTTGTTATATTTACTTTTTTTTAGTTACTTTTTTTTTCATATTATTACGGGGTCCACTTCGGGAGTTAAATTATATTCCCATGTTTGGACTATATAAATATTCCCGGAAAAAAAATTGAGGAAGGAATATTCCTGAAAAAACAACAACAACAAATTTTACCCGGCCAAAAGAAATACACCGACCAATTTCTAAGGAATATGATTCCCATATTTTGTGGGTAAACAATTTATTCGGATGTGGATGTTTATCGTTCCCGAATTAAAATTTTATAACATAAACCAAACATGAAAATAAGTTGTTTATAATTCCCGAATTAAAATTTTATAACATAAACCAAACATGAAAATAAGTTTCCAATTTACCCGGAAATTTGTAATTCCCGAAAATAAAATTTTATAACCTAAGCCAAACATGAAATATATTTAAGCAGGATTCCCATGTTTTATGGTCAAATTATTTATCCATGTTATCCATGTTATATATGGAAAAATGGTTTATCCGGATTTTCACAACTCCCATGAATAAATTTTTATAACATAAACCAAACAAAACATGCACATCCTAAATTTACCCCGGGAAAAAAAATCCCGTACCAAACGCCCGGTAAAACTATAATTTTTCTCCACAACCAATATTTGTTCCCAATCAGAAAGAAAGAAAAAAAAAAAAATCAAATTTTCCACATGTAAATATTATTTAATTTTCCAGTACCGGTGGAAGGATCGAAACGTGACCACAGCTTCAACCTGAACTCGTTGTCGGCCCGAAGAACCCGGACCCAGACCCTCTCCTCCGTCCCGTCGTCATCGACGGAGTTGAGTATCGATCCGGCGATCCCGGGGACGAGAATCACCGGATCGAGATTAGGGTTCACGATGGGTGCCGACTTCTTGGAGAGCCTCAGCCAGAGCTCGATGGACCGGATCAGCTCCTCCACTAGCACCGCCATGGCGAAGAAGATTGGCGAGGGATTGGACTGTATCTAATTTCTAGAGGTTGAAAATAAGAAGAAGAAGAAGAAGAGGCGGATACGAAAAGAAATGGTTAATAAGAAGGGATAAAAAGAAGGGTTCGACTATTGACACCCCATCTATTTCTAAGTTGACCTCAATTTCTTTTCATAACTTAAGTTGTATTATGAAATGACTGCTTTATATCCTTTTCCTATTTCTAATTCTACCCAAACCCAAACAGCCATAGGACCCCACCCCTTCACTAACCCCACCCCTTCAATAACTAATCCAAAAACCTTAGAAGACATTATTTGAAGCTTGAAGAAATTACAATGGAGGGCCAAAGTAATGATAGAAGATCTCCCGTACCCAATGTAAGTCCTACCAATGTTTTTTTTCAAGTATTGATTCGGCTGTTTCGATTTTGAGAAGAAAACAAAATTCGCGGACTGTTCGACCATAACAAGTCAGACAAATCTACACTGTTCGACGAGGGGAGGTCGAACGTTTTTTGAACTGTCCGACCTGTACTGGTCGAACGTTTTTTAAATTGTATTGTTCGGTCTCGAAGAGTCGAACTAACCCACACTGTTCGACCATAACAGGTCGAACAAATCTGTACTGTTCGACCGAAACAGGTCGAACAGTAAGCAAGGTGTTCGACTATCGTGAGTCGAACACTTTGCTGTGTGTCCGACCGACCAGAGTCGAACAGATCCGTAAATTTTGGGAAAAAATTCGATCTGTTCTTTCGTTCTAACCCTAAATGGTCGACAAAACAATGGGGTTCTAACCCTAAATGCTCGACAAAACAATGGAAGAGAATGTAGGGAGAGAGGAGAGTGGGGTGAATGTAGGGAGAGAGGAGGGTGGGGTGAATGTAAAATTTTGTGTATAGAGAGGAATGGGGTGTACTTAGAAATTGGGATGTGGGGGTTGTACACTATGGTTTAAGTCATAAGGGTATTTTTGTCAACATTTGGGGTGTACTTAGTATTTTTATAAGTTAATTTATTTTTAGGTGGGGTGTACTTAGAAATTGGGGTCAACTTAGAAATAGATGGGGTGTCAATAGTCGGAAAGAAGGGTCCGGCTAAACGCACCCCAGGACCCTGCTAAGAACACCCCATTTCAAAAAAAAAAAAAAAAAAAAAAAAAAAATTTCCTATTCTACCCTTGCTGCTGCTGAGCACACCCCAATACTTCCCTCCCCTTCCCTTCCCCCCTCCGCCGACCCTCCTCCTCCTCCGACCCGCCGCCGCCTCCTCCCCCGACCCGCCCCCGCCTCCGCCGACTCCCCCCCCCCCCCCCGGACCCGCCTCCTCCTCCTCCTCCTCCTCCTCCCCCCGCTTTCCGATCCCCCCTCCGCCGACCATAAACTGTTGTTAAACAAAAAAAAAAATTAGAAAAAAATTTGGGTGTATTCACGGGTAGGTTCGACCCTGGTTTGTCGAACTCACAGAGCAATGGTTCGACCCACGACATCGAACTATAGTGTGTACGTTCGACCAGAATATGTCGAACAGAAGATGGCATGTTCGATTAGAATATGTTCGACCAGTGTTTGTCGAACACAAGAAGACACGTTCGACCAGTATTTGTCGAACAGAAGAAGACATGTTTCGACCATACTTTCGACAGACCATTGTCCGTTCGACAGTATTTGTCGTGCTTGTCGCATAATTTTTTTTTTATGGGGTTTCTTAGAAAGCCTTGGGGTATATTGGTCTTTCACATACATTTAAGTTATGTGGGGTGTCCTTAGCAAGTCATGGGGTGTGTATAGCCGGCCCCTAAAAAGAAGTTTCAACTTTCAATAATTGTATATTGTATATGTCATTCATAAAATTGAATATAGACAGAGGTATCAAGCTATGAACATTATCATGGAATTTTGGTTGGTTTTCTGAAAATAATCAAGATATCATATAACAAGAAAAAATTGTAAAAAGCTATAAATTAGCGTTTATACATAAGACATAAAGGTTTTATAAATATTTAAACTGAACTAAAATCGTTTCTAATTTAGGGTATAGTTTGTGTGACGTCCTAGTTTAAAACGTAAGTTAGCTGCTGTTGTTAATAATTTTTTTGGCCGTTTAGTTTGGTTAGAATTAGCAAATTAAACGTATTGCATCTTACGTCAAAAAAAAAAAAAGAAGCATAAGTTTTTAAGACTACGGGATTAGCAATTATTATCATAAAACGTGTTTGTGGATTAGCAATTAAACGTCATCTTACAACCCAAAAAAAAGACGTAGTTTATTTTTTATTTGAGAGTTTTTGGGACTTAGTTCAGTTAAGAGTAACGTGATGATTTATTGAACCAGCACAAGCTTTTCCTAGGCCTGTCAATGGTACTTATTAATCGGATATTAGCATTACCATATCCGAACCATTAACTATCGGATATATCCGATATCCATATCCGATCGGATAGAGTTTTGGCTACCGTATCCGTTACCGATAATTTTAACGGATCGGATAATCCGAACCAATAAGATTACTAAAAAAATATTTTAAAAGGGAAGAAAAAAATCAGGACATCAGATTTGTCAAGAAACAACAGATTTCCACATTGAAACGACATATTTTGTCTAGAAACAGCAGATTTCCATATGAAATATCAAAGCATCAGATTTTCACATTGGAACAACAGATTTTGTCAGATATATGTGCAGATTTTCACATTGAAATATTATAAGCAGCAGATTTTCATGCATACATTGAATACATTTGCACCAAAAAATTCTCCACAGAAGTGCTTATAACTAATAGTCCCATGCATACATTGAATATTTTAAATTTATTAAATATTTAATATATTGGTTCGGATATTATTGGTCCATATGACACATACCGTATTCGCATCCGATATCCGATAAATATCCATATGATACCCGAATCCGTATCTGTATCCGAAATTTCGGATATTTTCGGTTCGCAATACGGATTTTCGTCTACCATTGACAGGCCTAGCTTCCCCTTTCTTAAAATTATCCAACTGTCTAGTAAAATAAAAATAAAAATTAATAAAAGGACGGTGAAGAAGTACAAGCAATGCAATACTGGCTCAGCGGTCGCTCCCTGAGTGGGAGTTGTTCGGGAGTCTACAACTAGCCGTGTATATATTGTGGGAAAGTGCATTTAAACCCTCCTTAGATGTAACGAAAATGCAATAAAGACTCTCTGATCCGAAAAGACAGTCCGTTACGAAATGCTCAAATCACCTCTCCCCCCTCCCGCTGTTAAAATTCGTTAAAATCGTCTTAAAGACGATTTTGCCCCTCCCCTCCCCCTCTCTCTCCGGTTGTGGGGCGGTCGGGGGGGGGGGGGTCGACGATGGCCGACGGAGGAGGGGGAGGGTGGCGGAGGCGGGTCGCGGCGGAGGGAGGAGGGGGAGGGGGCGGAGGGCGGGTCGCCGGCG